>JAVTVY010014374.1:0-63008 GCA_036873755.1 Hanleya hanleyi
GTCCATCTAACCATGAGGATTTTACATTGTATCTCAATATTCATTTTTTGTCATTTACTGCTGAAGGATATGCTTTTTATAATCTGAAAAAAGTAAAAATATTTTACAAATATTGGTAACATGCAGAGAAGACATTATTTATCATTTCATAAGGTTGGTTTCATAATAAATGTCTGTCCCATCGGTCACAAGTTATTTTTTTAAATATATATGTACAATTACACTGATGCACTATCTAGAGATCCTTATTGACAGAAATGTGTGAGACTACAAATTGTATGGCTCTTCGCCATCGGACTGAACATCAAAGAGTTAGTGAAATTATTCCAACAGCCTATTTTACATTTAAATAGCACCGTTTCAGTGCCTAAGGCTCTAGTTTATTCCAAAAATAGATCTTTCAACACTGAGGGGTCATTATGTATACAAAAAAGTAATGGATTTTTACCCCCTCCCCCCCCCCCATCCAATACGCAAAATTTAACCAGTTACATTGGATAATGTCTTGATTTTCAGACCCACCCCTCCCTCCATCACTGCCTTTGTAATATGTGAATGCCCCTTACCAGATGGACATTATTGACATTAAAATTACTTGAAACTATTAGATTAATGAAGCCAAATATTAATGACAACACAAAAGACAGGAGCAGTTGTCTGTGATCAACACCAAAGTATTTTGTTTTTGTGTTTGTCTGCATGAATAAAAAAGAGGTTGAGCAGTAGTGGGATTGGGAAGTGGTAGGGAAGGGGGTGGGGGGAGAAACACTGTTGATTAAGTTTTTGTGGCTTTAACATGTTTAAGGCCCTGAAGAAAGAGTGATTGATCCAGTGGATGAATACTCATCATAGTTCCAGATTCCTTATTTATTTGATTAGTCATCCATAAATTTTAATTTTGACTGTTTATCTACAATATCTGCAATTAAATTTCAGATGAACTTACAAAGTAATTAATTTTTTTTTTCCATATCTGATTTTATTTGTAGTATTTACAGTTTAGACTAGCCGAGATGGCCACTATGCTTGTAGCTTCTCGATTATTGGTGAGGAAAGCAGCCACAGCCCTGGATCAGAAGTCCTCCGATTGTGTGGCACTTTGTTCTATGGCAAAACTACTGGCTACCGATGAATGTTTTAAGGTAAAACTGTCCTAGCTCTACACTAGCATTTGAAACAGATTGTTTGTATCATCATACATTTCTTTGCATTAGATGTACATGTACGTAGCCGAACTTTCGCCAGCCATTTCCAGCTGGTTACCACAGCCCTCACAATTAAGAAAATTCTCCTCAACAAAAATCCTGTGGCATAAAAATAACTCCTATTTAATGCCATGTTGAAAATTGCTGAGGTGAACTAATAATACCACATCATTTACCTCGGCAATTGCTGAATGCTGTGGCTAAGTGAGAGGGTTGTTACCATCACCAGCCAGTACCGTGCAGTTCACAAATAAACATAACTGGCAGGAAAGGTCCCCTTACAGTACTGTGCATTTAAAAAGGAACCAGTAACTGGCTGCTTACTGACAGTTACTGTTCAGTTACCAGATGGTACTGCACGGTTACCGTTTGGTTACTTGCAGGTTACCGACCAGTTACCATACAGTAACCATCCAGTTGCCAACTGAATGGTACTGTCTAGTCGCTCACTGGATGGTAACCAGCGGATACTATCCGTGCTGTTAAACCTGCTGGTAACAGGCCCTTTCCTGCCAGTACTGTTCAGTTGTGAAACGCACAGTACTGGCTGGTGAATATTTCGCTGTGAATGTGTTTTGAGGAACACCAACTCAACTCCTACAAAGCAAATGAGAGTTCTAAAAACAATCTATCAGCGTAAGTCTTTGTTAACATGGTTAAAGAACTAACTTAAATTTTGTGCAAGTCCAGAATTTCTATGTAGATCTTTACACAGCCAAATTTCGACATGTTGGTACCCACAAGGTAGGGCCCCTGAACAGTACACCTCCGTACAGTATCAGTTAGTACTGACCACTATCCTCACACAGTACCATTCAGTAACTGGTCAGTATGGATCACAAGGAACGGGACTGAACAGTACTGCATGGTAACTGAACAGTAACCAACCTGTTACTGTGCAGTACTGCTCAGTTACCTCTTGGGACCAGGCTATTCCTAACACTGACATGTATACTGCTCAGTTCAGTGCAGTGTAGTTCTAAGCTGTGATTACCACACAGGAACTGTTCAGTTACAGCTCAGTGCTTAAATGTATGGTGGACCTTTCCATGCAGTACTGTTCAGTATCGTACAACTTGGTACATATATGTGAAAAATTGACTGTATACGGTATGTATTCATTCCTTGCTCTCCTGTAATCTAGATTGAAGCATGTTGAACCATGAGAGTAAAGGGGCTATTCAAAGGTAATTTTATTGATGGTTAATCTATCAGTGTTATTAATCTGTTTATCATAGATCTGCAATGATGCCCTTCAGCTGCATGGTGGGTACGGATACCTCAAGGATTACCCAGTACAACAGTACATGAGAGACACCCGGGTACACCAGATATTGGAAGGTGAATACACACAGTTATTTACAATAGAACAGAATGTTAGCTCACAAGAGGTGTGAGAGATCACATTCTATCAAGAAAGATGGATTCTTGAAACTGCATAATAATGATAAATTTATCATCTTGAATTGTCTCAGTTTAGCTCTATTTAGTTGATTTCTTATCTCCATCTTTTTTTAACCCAATTCAATTGAATTAATGTTCCAAGATCCCTAGCCATAAGAATTTGGATACCTCATCAGTTTTTGTTCAATTGAGTCGATGCATTATATGTGGAAGCAGGTTATTCAGGGAAATAGATGTTTTTGATAATTGTGATATTCTGATCAGGAAACCTGAATTATTTAAATTGAGCAGTTTGTGAAGATTTAATCTTTAAATTTCCTCGCTAATAACTTCTAAACTTATTATCAAAAAAACTTCCAGATTCTTACAATACAGTATTCAAACTGAGAATTTATTCGTCATTTTCTGGAAATGATTTATGATGGTTAAAAGTTCAATAATTCGAATAAATTTGAATACACCATCCCTTCAACAAAAAGCACAGATAACTTTGAAATGAATGCAAACTTAGAAAAAGTGAGCATTGTGTTCACATTACATGAGTTTACACCATGAGATGTGGCAAAGTGAAATTATACAAACCAGTAGCTGATCAGCTGAAGTCCCAGGTCACTGCACTGACAGGCTTTTCTTTATTCTCTCAATAATGCACAAAGGGCAGATTAGATTATTGTTTTCATCTAATTGTTTCCTTCTTAAACAAATTACACACACTCTTAACTCAACATTTTGACATTTGGTCAGAAAGAATCGTTTAGGAGTGAGAGAGAAAACATAAAAGTGTCACAACAAATTATTTGTTAACTGATGCATTTCAATTGTGATTTTCTATTTTCATTTCTGTTTTAGGTACAAATGAAATGATGAGACTCTTAGTGTCCAGGAATCTACTTATGGATTGATTGCCTACAGCTCTCTTTACAAGCTGTAGACATATGACAATTACTTCGAGATTCAGGGGTTTTACATTCATTTATTATTATACCGGTATGTAAATGAAGAGAGTTTGATACAATTTTTCAAGTGTAAATACATACGGAGAAAGTGTGAAATGTTGATTTCGGCTCTTATACAACATCTAGATCTACATCCAAGTTGTCGATAATTTCTTGTGGCTTTGTATCATGTGCTCTGCTGTTGAAGTTTTTCTATTGGGTATACCTCACACTGACTTAAAATATCTTTGTTAAACAGACAATTTTAAAAACCTGTGCTAGAGAATCCATAATCAGGGAAACAAGGCAATTATTATTATATGATTGGTGCTTGCTTTTCTTTGTTTATGTTCAGAGAGTTTTAATAACTTGGCTTTACATCAGTGACAGTTTTACCATCAGTGACAGTTTTACCATCAGTGACAGTTTTACCATCAGTGACAGTTTTACCACGTACATGTACCCTATTTCTTCTAATTATTCAGATGGCAAAACTTAACTTCAGACATCTGCAGAGAAATTCTGCTAACATTCTACAAATTTCACCAGCTGTCATTTCAGTTCTAGGGATAAATAACATATCCAGACCACAGTAATTAGCCTCAGTTGACATAAAGAGTTTTTTTCTGCTTCTGAGTAAAAATGTTGTTCGAAGAATTAGAAGAAATAGGGTAATAGTGGAACGTGAATGTAATATCAAAATCCAAGTCCATCAATAAAATTGGGTTCTTGGGTTGTGATCAAACAAATTTATTATTTAATACATACCATGAATCTATGTTTGCCTTCCTTTCCCCTTGGAAATGAAATATTATGGTGGAGCAACTAAATGTTGGTGACATATAAAATATATAAAGCTGTGATAACTATTTTCCTGTCTAGTTACTAAGGTTGATATAATGTGTGATCATTCATAATAGGTCAAACCTTGAATAGCATAGACTGGGTAATGATTTGTTTCAGTGTATTTGTTACACCATCTCATACTCTCTCGTCTAGACTTAATTGGAGTGACAACACTTCTGCATACCTGATATTTTTCCTTGAGTGGTTTCTCTGCTTTCGTTATATACAGTGAACCTGCGTATACTGACTATGCTTGGGAACAGATTATAGATTCAGTCTTGACAAGATTCTGGTTTATCAAGGTCCAAAAAAGTTTAAATTTAAGAAATGTGGCCATGTCAGTATTTAGAGGTTATTCGGTTGACCCAAGTGTCTGAATTCACATGTTTCACTGTACTTGGTACACAAAATTCAGACGATTGTTGCACATAACTCTCCTTAAACTGTCATTAAACATTTAGTAAATACAATATATCACAAGGATAAGATATATTCGAGTTCAATTGGTTTGAGCCTCATAATCCAGATATAAATAATGCACATAAACTAACAAGATACACCTGGGACTGACGAGGTTGTTAAGCTAAGTGTCAGTCTTGGTCTAGCTGAAGTTTGTAACACATTTAACTGTTACATGTGTTTGCATATTCATGCTGGTTCACGTTCGTGTATTTTGTGACCTAACTGTCCGGTTGTTTTGACATTTTGGTTTGAAATATTATTGTGAGATCAATGGGCGAACTTCATAATAGTTGTAGACCTTGATCAGACCGAGAAGGTTCACTTCTAGTCTATGTTATAATGGAGAACAGTGACGAGGAATATTTCTACCGGCCGTTTCCGAAAAGAGGAATGGGTAAACAGCGAACACCCAGCACTATTCCCCATCAGAACGCCATGTCGGATGTCCACAAACAGACGATGGTCGCAATCCGTGGTAAGATGTTCAACACTATGGGGATCAGCGCCGCAGAGCGAGCCAACAGGTGCGCGGAGGTTCGGTTGGAAAATACCAAAAAACATATAGACTTCATGCAGCACAGAGATTTGGTCAAACTCAATAAGGAAAGATTTGAAATGCTGGACAAACTGGAAAAATTCAAGAAAAATATGGCAAGTATAAAGTCGGTCAGAACTGATAGACAAGATTGGCCGTTGGTGAAACCGGAGGGGTTGCGCACACAAGGTCAGAATTGTTTGCCTCTGCCATCACGAAGTCCTCAATTATATGTGCATCAAACGCTGACGAAAGACGCTATTCGCTGCTATAACAAATTGACACCGTTGACAAGACCCGAGTGGTCAGATCGAAAACTGATTCGACCAGTTTCGCCTCAAGACATTAACTCTAGTATTACCCACGGGCATGGTATTCAACTGAATCGCAAAGCTGTGCATCCACAAAGTACGAACAAAATAAACTCTCGATCAGCAGTCGCTTTAGCAGCCCCATCACCGTCAAAGGTGGACAGATTAATTTTAGATCCGTTTCTTGACGCGCTCGCATTGAAAAAACGACGGGCTCCATATACGGGGTAGTATTCAACTATTGGAAAAGGACATTATTATTGTGCAAGTCAGTGACGGAAGCGTTTCCATCTTTATAATTTTCCCCGGTGAAAGAATGCCAAGGCTTTGCTGAACTTGCAATCAGAACCAGGAGTATATGGTTTTGAAGAGTTTACGTACGTCCTGCCGCTTGTGGAATACGTGAATATTGCAATGGAAAGTGAGAGAAATATATTCATTCTTCTGTCAAGGGTTTTTTTGTTTTTTTTTTTTGCACATCGGACGCTGTGACCGTTGTTTAATTAGTCAGTTGGCAAATCGCGATAATATTCATTAATGAGAATAACCAGTTGTGCGGACCTCTTCCAAAGCCAGGAATCTCGTAACTTCATTGCTCTGTTATATGTGTTGGTTTGGAATAAGTGCTTAACGACGAGTGTGAGATATTAAAGATCCAGATATATACAAGGTATATGGTCAACTGTTATGTTTGATTTTTCGGTAACAGTTTGCCTGGTTTTAATTACACATAACTGCATTTGTCGTCTCTTTATGACAGTGTCGCCTTGGAGTTTCTTCTTGCTAAAGGAGAAATATCGTTATTATGGGAAATTCTCCCTTACCTGCTGAGTTGTTAGTTAACCGAAAATTTGTTTTCAATTCTGAACAAACTGAATCCGTTTCGTACAAGAAGATACCCAAGTTTTATACTGTAGACGCCCACTTGTGAAAGTGATTTAAAATAGCGTCGACGGACGTTTGGGTCTTCGTCTGTTTTTGACTTTTTCGTAACATTTAAGCATGGAATTTTTAATATATGACAAATATGACACCTTGAACCCAAACTGAAATGTTTCAATGTCGCCAAATTTGTCCTGGTATAAAGGCCTACACCGAAATCTCAGTTTGGTTCAACGGGTCGTGGTTTGGATATATCAAAAAATCCACGCTAAAATGTATACGAAAATGTAAAAAACGGACCAAAGTCCGCATTTCAAACGTCCGTTGACGCTGTTTTACGTCACTCTTAAATGTAAGCGTGTACAGAATAAAACTTGGGTATTCTGTCTGTACGAGAATTTTTATCATCTGTCTAAACACGATGCTCTTTCATGGTACGCGTAATCCTCCACTTTTCAAGCACAAAATTCAAGTTAATCCTTTAGCAATTTAGCTGCGCCGATAGCACCGGAGTAGTAGTATAAGGTGAAAAAAGGTCTCCTTTTCCAGGGAGGTAACTCTTGCATCCGACAGGGGGCGCTGCGAGGTGCGGTGGCGATCACGTGATCAAGGCATGTACTGACATGTTCTGCATCGCATCAGCATTGGCTGTGTGCCAAGTTTTGACCACTATAGGTCTGGCAACCTTTGACCTTTGTATTCCTCCGCGGTGATGCGGTCATGTCTGGCGGTGATGCGGTGGCGGAAAAAAGCTTCCGCGGAGAAAAAGTAGTCCCCAGAATTCAAATACGCTGCATGGTCCGATGGGGTCGTGTGAGCTATCAATGTGAAGCATTCGTGAAGGGGCATCTGATGGGCTGGGTGCGGGGTTGAAATAGCGTCATTCTGCGCATGCGCGGTGGACCAAGGGTATGGAAATAGACGTTTTGGGGTCTAGGGGAGCCACTAATGGTCCAATTGGGTCATATGAGGTATCAATGTGAAGCATTCGTAAAGGGGCATCTGATGGGCTGGGTGCGGGGGTGAAATATCGGCATTCTGCGCATGTGCGGTGGACCAAGGGTATGGAAATAGACGTTTTCGGGCCTTTGTGGGCCACTAGTGGTCCTATGGAGTCGAGTGAGGTATCAATGTGAAGCACACATGAGGGGGCATCCGATGGGTGGGTGTGGGGTTGGAATATCGGCATTCTGCGCATGCGCAGACAGGGAAAAGGGTATGGAAATAGACGTTTTGGGGTCGAGGGGAGCCCCTAATGGGCCTATGGAGTCGTATGAGGTATCCATGTGAAGCACACATGAGGGGGCATCCCCCTGGACTAGTGTCTCGGCCGTTGTCAACATTCTGCGCATGCGCAGACAGGGAATTGTGGGAAAAGGGTATGGAGATGGACGTTTTGGGATCTACGTAAGCCCCTAGTGGGCCGATTGGGTCAAGTGAGGTATCAATGTGAAGCATTCGTGAAGGGGCATCCGATGGGGTGGGTCTGGGGTTGGAATGTCGTCATTCTGCGCATGCGCGGTAGACCAAGAGTATGGAAATATACGTTTTGGGGTCGAGGTGGGCCACTATTGATCCTATGGAGTCGTATGAGGTATCAATGTGAAGCACACATGACGGGGCATCCGTCTGGGCTACTGTCTCGGCCGTTGTCAACATTCTGTGCATGCGCAGACAGGGAATTGTGGGAAAAGGGTATGGAAATAGACGTTTTGGGGTCCACATGGGCCACTATGGGTCCTATGGAGTCGTATGAGGTATCCATGTGAAGCATTCGTGAAGGCGCATCCGACGGGGTGGGTGACACGTGGAAATGACGTCATTCTGCGCATGCGCAGTAGACCAAGGGTATCAAAATAGACGTTTTGGGATCTAGGTAAGCCCCTAGTGGCCCGATGGAGTCGAGTAAGGTATCCATGTGAAGCACTTGTGAAGGTGCATCTGAACGGAATAGTGTTTTTGACTTTTTCGTAACATTTAAGCATGGAATTTTTAATATATGACAAATATGACACCTTGACCCCAAACTGAAATGTTTTCAATGTCGCCAAATTTGTCCTGGTATAAAGGCCTACACCGAAATCTCAGTTTGGTTCAACGGGTCGTGGTTTGGATATATCAAGAAATCCACGCTAAAATGTATGCGAAAATGTAAAAAACGGACCAAAGTCTGCATTTCAAACGTCCGTTGACGCTGTTTTACGTCACTCTTAAATGTAAGCGTGTACAGAATAAAACTTGGGTATTCTGTCTGTGCGAGAACATCTGTCTAAACACGATGCTCTTTCATGGTACGCGTCATCCTCCACTTTTCAAGCACAAAATTCAAGTTAATCCTTTAGCAATTTAGCTGCGCCGATAGCACCGGAGTAGTAGTATAAGGTGAAAAAAGGTCTCCTTTTCCAGGGAGGTAACTCTTGCATCCGACAAGGGGGCCCTGCGAGGTGCGGTGGCGATCACGTGATCAAGGCATGTACTGACATGTTCTGCATTGCATCAGCATTGGCTGTGTGCCAAGTTTTGACCACTATAGGTCTGGCAACCTTTGACCTTTGTATTCCTCCGCGGTGATGCGGTCATGTCTGGCGGTGATGCGGTGGCGGAAAAAAGCTTCCGCGGAGAAAAAGTAGTCCCCAGAATTCAAATACGCTGCATGGTCTGATGGGGTCGTATGAGCTATCAATGTGAAGCATTCGTGAAAGGGCATCTGATGGGCTGGGTGCGGGGTTGAAATAGCGTCATTCTGCGCATGCGCGGTGGACCAAGGGTATGGAAATAGACGTGTTGGGGTCTAGGGGAGCCACTAATGGTCCAATTGGGTCATATGAGGTATCAATGTGAAGCATTCGTAAAGGGGCATCTGATAGGCTGGGTGCGGGGTTGAATATTCTGCGCATGCGCGGTGGACCAAGGGTATGGAAATAGACGTTTTCGGGTCTTTGTAGGCCACTAGTGATCCTATGGAGTCGAGTGAGGTATCAATGTGAAGCACACATGAGGGGGCATCCGCCTTGACTAGTGTCTCGGCCGTTGTCAACATTCTGCGCATGCGCAGACAGGGAATTGTGGGAAAAGGGTATGGAGATAGACGTGTTGGGATCTAGGTAAGCCCCTAGTGGGCCGATTGGGTCAAGTGAGGTATCAATGTGAAGCATTCGTGAAGGGGCATCCGATGGGGTGGGTCTGGGGTTGGAATGTCGTCATTCTGCGCATGCGCGGTAGACCAAGAGTATGGAAATATACGTTTTGGGGTCGAGGTGGGCCACCATTGATCCTATGGAGTCGTATTAGGTATCAATGTGAAGCACACATGAGGGGGCATCCGTCTGGGCTAGTGTCTCGGCCGTTGTCAACATTCGGCGCATGCGCAGACAGGGAATTGTGGGAAAAGGGTATGGAAATAGACGTTTTGGGGTCCACATGGGCCACTATGGGTCCTATGGAGTCGTATGAGGTATCCATGTGAAGCATTTGTGAAGGCGCATCCGACGGGATGAGTGACACGTGGAAATGACGTCATTCTGCCTATGCGCGGTAGACCAAGAGTATGGATGTGAGTCGTATGAGGTATCAATGTGAAGCACACATGAGGGGGCATCCGTCTGGGCTAGTGTCTCGGCCGTTGTCAACATTCTGCGCATGCGCAGGCAGAGAATTG
Source organism: Hanleya hanleyi (assembly GCA_036873755.1). Classification (NCBI taxonomy): domain Eukaryota; kingdom Metazoa; phylum Mollusca; class Polyplacophora; order Lepidopleurida; family Hanleyidae; genus Hanleya; species Hanleya hanleyi. The sequence goes on from JAVTVY010014374.1 coordinate 10,239, forward strand.
TGGGAAAAGGGTATGGAAATAGACGTTTTGGGGTCGACATGGGCCACTATTGGTCCTACTGAGTCGTATGAGGTATCAATCTGAAGCAGTCGGGAAGGAGCATCCGACGGGGTGAGCAAGATGTGGAACTGACGTCATTCTGCGCATGCGCAGTAGACCAAGTGTATGGAAATAGACGTTTTGGGGTCTAGGGGAGCCCCTAATGGTCCGCTGGAGTCGAGTGAAGTATCAATGTAAAGCAGTCGTGAAGGGGCAGCCGCCTGGACTAGTGTGTCGTCCGTGTTCAACATTCTGCGCATGCGCAGACAGGGAATTGTGGGAAAAGGGTATGGAAATAGACATTATGGGGCCCACATGGGCCACTATGGGTCCGATGGAGTCGTATGAGGTCTTATTTTGAAGCTCTCGTGAAGGAGCATCGGACTGGACTTACGGTTCGTCCGTGTTCAAGAGTCTGCGCATGCGCAGTCTGGCCGTAGTATAGAAATATACACATGGGAGTGTGTTTGGGGTACTCAACCCCATATGGGTCCATGGTTGTGGTTTGGTGGTGCGTGTTCTGCGCAAGTGTGTGTGACGTCACTTCGGGTTTCACTAAAACCTCCGAACACAGAAGAGTTCCAATTTTTCCTTAGACCTTATGCATGTACTTTCAACATCCGGGTTTCCCACCGCCTGTATGGAATGCATGTATCCCGTAATGCCCACTCTTACCCTAGACCAAAGCATGTACTTGGTCTGTGGGCTGATCTCATTGGCTCTCTATTTTACTGCAGTGCTCTTGCATTGTTTTCTAGGCATTGATGGGTTACATTTGATCCCATCCTAGGCCACTGATTGGCTATTTTTCTCAGCCCATTCATGGACTGAATCCACACATGTCCCACATGGGGCATTCATGCTCACACAGAAAACACGCAAGACAGATTTTTGAGATCTCATTTTTTATTCAGTGAACAACAACAACGTGAGAACAACCACGTGAAAAAACTGAAGCCCGGAACAGGGGGCTTTACGTGAAAAAATTTAAGCCCAGAACGGGACTTGTACATTGAAATGAACGGCAGCCCAGTCATATATGAGTAAATCTCGGTCCTCGGCCTTGGGGTACTCGTCAAACATGTGGACGATCGTCTGCATCGATGGTACAGGTAAAACAAGCAATATTGTCCGCACACACTACTGGTGAGGCGTTGCAACGTTTTGGTATTCCAACACCACGTCTCTGTGCCTTGATCCATGAAGTCTGTTAAATCGGAATGCAGGGGTGGTAGGCCGTACGGGTCAAAGTATTCGCCCTGCTCTTCTGTCAAGTACACGGCCACCCAGTGTTGACCGGGTCGATCCATCGGGTCTGTATTCAGGACGTACGCAGCAGGATACACACGGTCTAATGGGAACACGTCTCGGGCGAACACTCCTTGAAATACCATGCGTGTCCCTGGGTCATTCTCCAGCACTGTGCGTATCTGGTCTGTATCCATGTTAGGTGGCAAAGTCACGCAGGACGTTACGGCTTTTATCGATTTGAATAATGTTGTCAAACTCAGCGTAGCAAATCACATTGATGGTTTTCGGTAGAGGTGTCCCGAAATGCAGTTCCAAGCGTAAGTTGCCTTTCTTGACGAGACTCAGTTGATGATCGTTGTCTAAGGTGGGGGTCAGATCGAAACAGAACAATCTGTATCCTTTGCCGAAATCGTCTCGACTTATCATATTTCCCTCGTCTGGGTTTTTTTGGCCAGTTGCTGTGAAGAGGTTCAGATAGCTCCGGATGTAATTGGCCGTTCCAAAGTTGGGTTGTAAGGGGCGTGCCGGTACCTGTTGGCCATCCACATGCAGGGCCACGAAATTGATGTTGAACGCTTTTAGGTTGAACGGATTCCTCGAGAGTGTCCCATTATAACTGACGTTCTCCACACAGGCTAGGGTTAAACGCTTGGGCAAATCCCCCAGGAACAGGTTTTCTTGATTGACAATCATATTTCCTTTAGGGACGGAAAAGACCTTGGTCTGTACTCGTCGAATCGGGTACTGCGCTGGTTTTTTCTCCAAGGCTCTGATGTGCCCCAACTGTACACCTGAGCTCGGTTTCACTTTGCGTACAAACAGACTGGCCTCTTGGATGACAATGTTAAACTCGAGGTCCTCACTCGGGGCCATCAAGGCAAACGCAGGCGTTGCGCGCACTAGTCGTATTTTGACAGGTACTCCATTCAAGAGGTATCGGTCCTGCATGAATAAGTCCGCATGCAGACGTCCCATCATATCGACCGAGTGACTCTGCTGTTGTATCCACTCTCTCCGTATAGCCGTCATTATCGGGACTCGCTTCCATATTGCCTGGGGTATCTCGGTAGAACAACGGGGCTGTCAACTACGACTTTTTAGCGTCACGCCCGTAGGATAACAGTGTTTCGATGTAGGCTCGGTACGGGTACGTGTTTGTTGAGGCGCTCACCAGTTTATCACTGAGGGCTATATCCACTTGCTGGAATAGCGAATGAAGCCAGACATTCACTGGACCCACGGGTGCCTCTGCTTTGAGGACAGACCCATCTTTGTTGGTGATTTTAGCTTTCACATATAGGTACGTATGGGCTAAATCCAGGTAGGTCGTATCTGCGTTGGTGATGGTGAATTCAATGGGGCCTGTGGCTGTAATGCTGGAAAGGGGGAGATGTTCCACCCATTGGCCCTCTTCGGCACTGGTCTGAGTAGGTGGGACGGTCCATAAATCAAATTAACTGCTGGTAGAAGGACACGACTCGGCGTGGATGAAAGCCATGTTTAAGAAAAGATATCCTGGGTCTTCGATGTGCGTCGTCGCTGGGTCGGTCGTCGACTGGTGCGTGGTCTCGGTGGCGCAGGTCTTTTATTCCCTACGGTGCGTTGTGCTTTGGCGACCAAGACGCCTCCTGCTTCTTTGGCTCGGCGTTTCAGTGCTTCTTTGGGTGCCGCACCGCCCAAGACATCACCCGCGACTTGCAGTCCACTGCGTACCGCTTGTTTGCCGATCGCTTTGACCCCACGCGTCACCAAGGGGAGGAACGTTTTGACGATGCTTCCGAGTATGTTCCCCAACCCATGTTCTCGTTGCATGCGTGTACCTGCAAAGACCGGAAAGCTACCTCCGGCCTGTTGGGTATAATAGTCCATATAGCTGCGTGCATCACACTCGTAAGGCACCTTCATTATGCAAAGTGAATCGCTCGGACTTGACGGAAATGAAGTGTCAGCGCCACTTTCCCACGCTCGAATGCGATCGGTTGACCGGTGTCGTCTCTTATATCGATGACGATGGAGCTAATATCGGTCTGACTGACCGGTAGATACACGATGTGCCTGAAACTGTGGGTGACTTGAGCTCCATACGTGCCTTTCACCGGGCAGACGCGTAGTAGAGGTACGTTGCTGTCGCCGACAATGTGTGCATCGACCACGTCCGAGTAGATGTACAGACCGCCGGTAGGGCCAGCGTACCCCTGTAGATCGAGACCCAGCATTTACTGTAGGGTAGGACTGAGTTCGACACTCACGTTGGGGCTGAGCGTGAGACTGGCCTTGTCGTTGTGTGCATTGTAATCGAAGTCCACATGATTTTTGAAGGGGAAAGATTTTATGGGTTGTGAAGTATTCGTGACGTCCCTTAGAGACTTATAATGCATCAGACTTCTCAGTCCACCCATGAACTCCTTGGGGGTATCGTATTGACCTTCGGGTAGTTTGAGTCGGGTTTCTTGTCCTTCGTAGGTCACCTCGTACCACACTTCATTGGCTCGCACGTTGTACCACGAGTAAGGGTATTGGATATCCACGAGTCCACATTCCCAGCGTCCAGGTAAATGCAACGGTTGCGGTAACTGGGTCACGTACTTGGTCAAGGTGTTGTCAGGAAACACATCAGCCGAGCTGTTACTGGGTAGGGTGAGGTAAAACATGACGACTGAGCTTTCCTGCTGCTGCTGTTGGTTTTAATACTTCTCCCAGCCCTTGGGCGCTAATCGTCGTGATGGTCGCGGTGACTTAGATCTTGGCGGTTACAGGGGGTGGCGTGGTAAAAGGGGTGAAAAAGTAGGTGCCCGCCGTGGTGGTGCTTTGGGAGGAGACTCCGGTCCCCACTCGGTTTCCAAAGACGGTTGTGGGCCACTCGGCGATTGGTGGGTCCGCTGCATAAAGGCCCAGCGGTGGGGGTTCCCCACCAATTCCTGTGGTACATGCATGTCTTTCAAGCCTTGAGTGAAGACCTCCATCCTCGCGGATCCGTGTGCGACCTGCGTTGACGCATCAGGTCATTCACTAAATCCGTCATGTGGGTACCGGGGACCACCTGATTCTGTACCAGGAGTTCACCTTTATCATTCCAAGTCATGTTAGGATTCTGCTTGTTTCTTGAACGATGCAGGTACACTCTTCAGGACTTCGTCTTCGACCCACTGTGGGGCTGTGGGTGGTACCCCTGGTAATGGCAGCTGTTGGAGCGGTGCTGAGGTTGGTGGTGGTGGTGCTGCTGCTGGGGTAGAGCGGGTTTTGTATTGGTCCATGAACGTCATGTACCGCTGAAGCGTTTCATTGTACTGTTGTACTTTCTCACTGTCGCTTAACCCCGGTCGTTGTAAGATCTGACCCATCTCTTCATCGAGTGTGTTTATCGTCTTCACCGTAGAGGGTACGGGGTACGGTGATTGGAGGGTTTGAAGGAGCCGAGGTTCGACGAGGACCATTTTTTTCGTGTGGTTCATTGTCGGCCGAACAGTCCACCCAATACTGGACCCAACACGGAAGCCGCCAACGGCGCTAAAATGGGTCCGAGAAAGCCGCCTTGCTGTAACACCTTTTTCTTTTGTGCTTGAGAGACTCGCTTCTGGACTAAGGTTCGCAGACCTGTCTTATGCTTGGGCAACTTCGCCTTCTGAGCCGGAGTCAGTGGTACGTTCCCTTTTAATATATTGAGTCCAATCTCACACAGACAGCACACGAGAGCAGGGTCTGCGCCGCGTACAATGGTTCGAACCAACTCGGGTGGGGCCGTCTTCAATACACGGAGCGGCGGAGCATGCTTCCGTACTCGAGCAGACATCATGAACAACTGATGCTAGAACCCACAACCCCGCCCTTTTTATCTACCTACCTCGTCAATATTGAACAGAGACAAAAGTCAACCATGATGTGGTATTAATTCTTTTATTATACCCAACATCAAACACACACCCCAGCTGCGGGGGAACCACTGTGGGTGTGTTTACATTATTTTTGCATGTACACGTGGTGGGCCTCTCCGGGAAAGATACCGGTCCGTAGGCGAAGGTGGTCGGGAGTGGCTTGCTTCAGGTCGAAGAGCATATGCCCGTGCTGAGGGGTTGTCGCATCTTTAAAGGCTTCCAACGCAAACGCAGTGCGTCCAGGGTACATCTGTCTCGTCAGGTGCAGTACTTGAGTGGTATCTCTCGGGTTTTTGAAGACCACCAGGTAGTGAGCATTTAAGCTGATGTTCCGATGTTCTTTGTTTTTACTGAACAGATTCTGCACAATGTAGATGATGCTGAGACGTCGATGATGGCTGCCTTTGGTAAACAGTTGGGTGACCCGCGCATCCGTCTCCGCCATGAGATCATCCAGAACCACCAATGTGTCCGGTTCCAAATCGGCCAGGTTGGGTAGCCCTTCCACGAACGTGGCCATTCTCCGTAACACCACACGACTCGGGCAATGGGTGGAGTAATCATGCTGTCGGCGTGTTCGAGGAGCTTCCTGACGAAGTGCGTTTTGCCGGAACCCGTCGGTCCTGCGATGACGCAGGTGAAGGGATGTTGCCACCGAGGGTCCATGGTTGGAGGTGTAACCCACTCTTGTAAATTTGGTACGAGTGAACTGCGATCGTCGGTGCGTCGAGCTCCGGTACCGTTGTCGATGGGCGTTCACTGTGAGTGATGAAATCCGGTGGATTTTCAGACGTAGTGGGTGCACTTGGTGTAGGTGTTGACTCTGTACTCGCTGTAGCCTGTACACGTGATGTGGTGGTGATGACTGGGCTCGTTTCGGTCACGGGATTGACTGGTGCTATCTGTAGACTGTTTTGACTGGCGGCTGGTGGTTGTGTCTTTGGTGGGATGAGTAGAGTGCTGAGATAGGCTACGTCGTAAAATACACCTCCGTACAACACACTCAGCAGGGTTAGCAATATCACTACAAAGTCCACTTGTCCTTTGCGCCTTTTGGGCGACGCTGTGTTCAGAGACGGTTGCACTGTGTTCATGGTCGAACGCGGAATGAAGGATGATGGCGGTGGTGTCTGGTTTTATAGTCGTTTCACCTGGTTGGCCGCGACCCATGAATTGAAGAAACTGGGCCAGCCTCGCCATTTGACGCAATAAAATTGGATGCCACGTCGACGTTCGGTTTTTACGATACGTTCCACCGTATAGTAGTCTTGCTTTGTTTTTACGACAGGTTGTAATTCCAGCTCGTAAAACGTCCCTAGCAACGGTTCCCCTTGAAGATCTTCCATTGCATAGACTCGCCGCTGTCGGGGTAGGCGCCGTTGAATCAGGAAGTGCTTATCGCTCCAGTTGGGCAAGTAACTTTTCTCGAACTTGCCTTTGACTTTACTGATCCGTACAGGGTCCCCGACCTTGAACTCCTTCTTCGGCATTCGCTGCGATTGTATGGGGTACTAGACACGCCGGACTTGGTCTTCATTGCGTTGGGTCACGGTAATGGGGGCTCTCTGTATACTTCGGTGATAGGCTCGATTGTAACCACTGACAAGTTTCGGGAGAACATCGATGTACCACCTTGTATTCTTATAGGTGAAATATTTATACATGCGGCCTTTGAATGTCCTGTTGAACCTTTCCACAACGGAAGCCTTGGTCTCGTTGTAGGTGTGAAAGAAGACCTTCTGTTTCTTGAGAAAGGCTTGGAACGGTCTGTTGAGGAATTTCGTGCCTTCGTCGGTTTGCAAATACAAGGGTTTGCGCCCGGTCTTGAAGATGTCCTTGAACGCCGCTATGAGATTCGCCCCCGTTTTCGTCCGGATGGGTACCACCCACGCATACTTTGACAGGTTATCGATGCACGTCAAGATATACCAATTCCCATCGTTGTCTTTGGCAAAGGCGCTCATATCGACCAAATCTGCTTGCCATTGGGCATCTAGTCCTCCCACGATGACCCGGTTCCGTAGAAAGTGGCGGCCGCCAACTCGATGTAAGGTATAGGTGTCTTGTTTTTTTAACCAATCTCGAACTTGTGCCCGTTGTATGCCCTGGGGCTTGGCCGCTCGATAGAGAGCCGACAATGCACTATAGGCCGCCGGGCTGTCGGGACTGTAGTATAAGTTATCCAACACCTTCTCCCAGCGCTTCATGGTGACAAAATGATAATGGACCCGTTGAGTATGGTTTATTTATAACGAAGTCTGATGTTCGGGTTCTACCACCGTTGTATATATCCTAGGTTGACTGAGTCTAGCCGGATAATCAATGGCATCGTCGTCTGGTTCATTGCTAGAAATTTGTTCATTGGGTTCAGCCAGCGCGTCCTCAATAGCACAAGACCATCCCAACTGAACAGCTGACCGCTCGTCCGGTGTAAACAGCTGGTCCACAATAGGCACCACTTTCTCCAAGGCCGTCCAAAGATCGGGGTCTAGGGTGAAGCTTTGCGTGGGATTGTGGTAACGCCCCACACGGGCAAAGAAGGGTCCACAGTGTACGTAGTTGGCGTTCCCGATGTGGATTAGGTCTCCGTCGAGCTCACCGCTCAACACCCGTTTAAATTTGGTCCAGCCATCACGGTGTAGGGTAACGGTAGTCGATACGGTCTCAGGGTCCGACCAGCAAACTTGGCGGTCTCCCACGATGGTGACTTTATCCTCATAGACGTGTAATCCCACCTCAGGGGTGAGGGGAAGAACGACTCGTAGGACTGGTGACATGATTGACGAAATGCCGAATGAAGCACACACTGACTGTCTCTCGTATTTATGGTGAAGTCCCACTGTCACTACCACAGCGTTAGGGTCAATAGGGCAAAAACCATGACGAGGCCAACGAGCCGTCGGTGGTTCCGGCGTGAGCGCTCGTGGTCCATAGCCCGGGCATCAAGGATGGCTGTCATTGTCCAGTAGTGGTGGGTGATAGCACACCCCTCCATCGAGTCCACTCTGTTGAGGACGGCTTCTGTGAACTCTTTTAGGATCTGGCGTCGCCCCTCGTTGTCGTCGCCATCTGCTAACATGGATCGAACCACTGCTCGGTAACCCGTGAGTGAATTAACCACGGTTGCATGCTGTAAAACGCGAGCCGCATAGGGATAGGTGTCCGTCATGGCTCTGCAACGGTAAGAATGGAGGTGTGGGATCCAGAGCAGTGTGTTTTATAGACCCTGTCACACATGCGCGCCTATACGTAGCTCTACGGGATACATGCATTCCATACAGGCGGTGGGAAACCAGGATGTTGAAAGTACATGCATAATGTCGAAGGAAAAATTGGAACTCTTCTGTGTTCGGAGGTAGTTTTAGTGAAACTGGAAGTGACGTCACACTCACTTGCGCAGAACCCACACCATCAAACCACAACCATGGACCCATATGGGGTTGAGTACACCAAACACACGCCCATGTGTATATTTCTATACTACGACCAGACTGCGCATGCGCAGACTCTTGAACACGGACGACACACTAGTCCAGGCGGCTGCCCCTTCACGTGAGCTTCAAAATAAGACCTCATACGACTCCATCGGACCCATAGTAGACAACCTAGACCCGAAAACGTCTATTTCCATACCCTTTTCCCACAATTCCCTGTCTGCGCATGCGCAGAATGTCAAACACGGACCAGCCGCTAGTCCAGGCGGATGCTCCCTCACATAGGCTTCACATGGATACCTCACTCGACCCAATCGGTCCACTAGGGGCTCCCCTAGATCCCAAAACGTCTATTTTCATACCCTTTGTCTACTGCGCATGCGCAGAATGACGTCATTTCCACGTGTCACCCACCCCGTCGGATGCGCCTTCACGAATGCTTCATATGGATACCTCATACGACTCCATAGGACCCATAGTGGCCCATGTGGACCCCAAAACGTCTATTTCCATACCCTTTTCCCACAATTCCCTGTCTGCGCATGCGCCGAATGTTGACAACGGCCGAGACACTAGCCCAGACGGATGCCCCCTCATGTGTGCTTCACATTGATACCTAATACGACTCCATAGGATCAATGGTGGCCCACCTCGACCCCAAAACGTATATTTCCATACTCTTGGTCTACCGCGCATGCGCAGAATGACGACATTCCAACCCCAGACCCACCCCATCGGATGCCCCTTCACGAATGCTTCACTTGACCCAATCGGCCCACTAGGGGCTTACCTAGATCCCAAAACGTCTATCTCCATACCCTTTTCCTACAATTCCCTGTCTGCGCATGCGCAGAATGTTGACAACGGCCGAGACACTAGTCCAGGGGGATGCCCCCTCATGTGTGCTTCACATGGATACCTCATACGACTTCATAGGCCCATTAGGGGCTCCCCTCGACCCCAAAACGTCTATTTCCATACCCTTTTCCCACAATTCCCTGTCTGCGCATGCGCAGAATGGCGATATTCCCACACCCACCCATCGGATGCCCCCTCATGTGTGCTTCACATTGATACCTCACTCGACTCCATAGGACCACTAGTGGCCCACAAAGAACCGAAAACGTCTATTTCCATACCCTTGGTCCACCGCGCATGCGCAGAATGCCGATATTTCAACCCCGCACCCAGCCCTTCAGATGCCCCTTTACGAATGCTTCACATTGATACCTCATATGACCCAATTGGACCATTAGTGGCTCCCCTAGACCCCAAAACGTCTATTTCCATACCCTTTTCCCACAATTCCCTGTCTGTGCATGCGCAGAATGGCGATATTCCCACACCCACCCATCGGATGCCCCCTCATGTGTGCTTCACATTGATACCTCACTCGACTCCATAGGACCACTAGTGGCCCACAAAGAACCGAAAACGTCTATTTCCATACCCTTGGTCCACCGCGCATGCGCAGAATGACGCTATTTCAACCCCGCACCCAGCCCATCAGATGCCCCTTCACGAATGCTTCACATTGATACCTCATACGACCCCATCGGACCATGCAGCGTATTTGAATTCTGGGGACTACTTTTTCTCCGCGGAAGCTTTTTTCCGCCACCGCATCACCGCCAGACATGACCGCATCACCGCGGAGGAATACAAAGGGCAAAGGTTGCCAGACCTATAGTGGTCAAAACTTGGCACACAGCCAATGCTGATGCAATGCAGAACATGTCAGTACATGCCTTGATCACGTGATCGCCACAACATCTCGCAGCGCCCCCTGTCGGATGCAAGAGTTACCTCCCTGGAAAAGGAGACCTTTTTTCACCTTATACTACTACTCACCGGCATGTGCATTGAGACGTGGCTCACAGCGTATCGTTCAACCTTTAACTTTCCTACCCCTTTAGCATGGATTGGGTTTCTTAACTGTTGATAACTGGTATAAATATGATGAATATCTATTAAATTATCCTACTATACCAAGAAAAGACCACTATGCGTACATTTATGATAATTTTGGCGACTTTAGGTCGAAATAGTCCAGTTGTCGTTGATGAAAACTATTTCCTAGTCTAAAGACATAGAAAAGAGCGTGAATGAACGAACTGCTGTGGCCCACGATTCAAGGCCTATTCGTCATGTAAGGAAAACTCAATAGGTGACCTGGAAAAGCTACCGACAAGCTGTATTGCACACTGTGTCCCCGGTTTGAAGACGATTCAGTGCACTTGCCGGTGCTATCGGCGCAGCTCTATTGTTAAATTGTATAAATAATAGTGTATATAATAGTGAACACAAACCCATTTTCTACGAAAATCAAATAAACTTCAGTTTCAACGAGTAATGGTTAAATTGCATTTCCAGATTGACCGTTACTCAGATCAAATCTCTCGCCAGGGTGCCCATCTTGGTTTACCTAGATTGCCTGGGAACGAGCGAGACTTCCTCCCCAAGACCCAATTCGTCGTCAAGTGGGACCAACTCGCGACTTGAGACCCACAATATACTTTAATTTTCTGCACTCTCTCGAGCCCTAATCGACCTAATTAATCAATTAAAAACGGTAAAGAACCCATTGGCCCCAGTTGGCGGCGAAATACCTACTTTCATGAATGGAAATACATGTAGTACGGTTTGGTTTTAACCGTTTGCGATCAGCCGGAGGAAAAACTGGATAAAGTAAGAAGGGCAGTTTGTTCTCATTAAAGGGATAGTAAACCCCTGAAAAAAGTATGTTGTAAATGAAAGAATAGTTCCATCACTGCCCAAAAGTATTTTTTATTTATTTTTCCAACTGAGCAAAAAGCCGATATACTTTGGATGGTGGCTTGTAAGTGCCATTTCTCATTCTTTTCTATATTTCTCGATGTTATTATTTTTCTTTAATTAAATGTACTGCTATGCACACTATAATATGGACTAGACATCGACATAGTACCGTAACAAATCTGCATGTCTGAGAGGAATCATCTTGGCCAATTTGCCGATAACGTAACGGGGAGCTCTCATTCGACATTTTTGCGATATGTACCTGTGGGCAGGTTGTAGTTGAAGACTTCCTTGCAAACCATGGGCTTCCTAACGAAGTTGCTTTCAGACAGATGTTGGTGAAATGGCAAACAAATATCTTTGGTCCAGTTGCATAATCTAGGTTTAATTATGTAATCTATGTACATGGTTGTTTAACCGTTAACGATGAGTGTTTTGTGGGTATCAGATCTGCAATAATTGAGAGAATAGGAAAATGTATGGTCGTAACAGATCACCATACAAACACATATAAGTAGTAGGGAGCCGGGATTTCGACTCACATTTTTCGGGTACCGGGAAATTTCGCCATCTGTTGGTCCATGTTAAATCGCAACCGGGAACCCTCAAAATTACGGTAAGGGAGGTAACTCTTGATGCCCGTGATGATTTTTGACATATTCCTGGTTATCTCCCCTGATTCGCACATTTGCATCTATACGGGGAATGCCTGTATGGGAATACGGGCCTATATTCCTCCGCGGTAATGCGGTCTGGCGGTGATGCGGTCGCGGAAAAAAGCTTCCGCGGAGAAACAGTAGTCCCCAGACTTCAAATACGCTCCATGGTCCGATTGGGTCGTATGAGGTATCAATGTGAAGCATTCGTGAAGGGACATCTGATGGGCTAGGTGTGGGGTTGAAATATCGTCATTCTGCGCATGCGCGGTGGACAAAGGGTATGGAAATAGACGTGTTGGGGTCTAGGTGGGCCACTAGTGGGTCGATGGAGTCATATGAGGTATCAATGTGAAGCAATCGTGAAGGCGCATCTGATGGACTGGGTGTGGGGTTGAAATATCGTCATTCTGCGCATGCGCGGTAGACCAAGGGTATGGAAATAGACGTTTTGGGGTCTAGGGCAGCCACTAATGGACCGATGGGGTCGAGTGAGGTATCAATGTGAAGCCTATGTGAGGGGGCATCCCACTGGGTGGATGTGGGGTCGGAATATCGTCATTCTGCGCATGCGTAATAGACAAAGGGTATGAAAATAGACGTTTTGGGATCTAGGTGAGCCACTAATGAGCCGATGGAGTTGAGTGAGGTATCAATGTGAAGCCTATGTGAGGGGGCATCCGATTGGACTAGTGTCTCGGCCGTTGTCAGCATTCTGCGCATGCGCAGACAGGGAATTCTGGGAAAAGGGTGTGGAAATAGACGTTTTAGGGTTTAGGTGAGCCCCTAATGATCATATGGTGTCGTATGAGGTCTTATTTTGAAGCTGTCGTGAGGGAGCATCCGCCTGGGCTAGTGTGTCGTTCGTTGTCAATAGTCTGCGCATGCGCAGTCTGGCCGTAGTATAGAAATAGACGTGTTGGGGTATAGGTGGGACACTAGTGGGCCGATGGGATCGAGTGAGGTATCAGTGTAAAGCAGTCGTGAGGGAGTCTCCAACGGGCTGGGTGTGACGTGGAACTGACGTCATTCTGCGCATGCGCAGTAGAGAAAGTGTATGGAAATAGACGTTCTGGGGCCTAGGCGAGCCACTAATGGGCCGATGGAGTCGAGTTCGGTATCCACGTGAAGCCTATGTGAGGGAGCAACCGCCTGGAGTAGTGTCTCGGCCGTTGTCCACATTCTGCGCATGCGCAGACAGGGAATTGTGGGAAACGGGTGCGGTCTAGGTGGGCCACTAATGGTCCGATGGAGTCGAGTGAGGTATCAAAGTGAAGCATTCGTGAAGGGGCATCCAGTCATGGATGGGTGCATGTAAAATTAGGGACATGACGTCACTTCCGGTCTGGGTGAATGGGGCGTGACCTGGGAACATGATAGGAATGCATGTACTGGCCTGTCTGTGGGGTTTTCCCCGGCCCGGGCCGCCCCGGCCGCAGCGCGCGGGTTACTCCGGCCGCAGCGCGCGCGCGCGCGGGTTCTCCGGCCGCACGCGCGCGCGCGCGTCATCACCGGCAGTGCGCGGATGAATGTCGGGTCAAAAGGTTACATCCAGGTCAAAAGGTCTCCCTTTCGGCAAGGTTCGGCAACAATGTTGCGGCATCGGTATACAGAGCTTGAACCCAAAAAGGGGATTGTAAATTAACCTGGGAAGGATGGGCAGGTCCATTTGGTCCGATCAGCGGTCGACAAAAAGAGCCAATGAGCGATCGATAAAAGAACCAATGGACGGGTACTAGAATTTCGCTCACGTCTGCGCCTACATCCGGGTACTAGAATGCTTTCGCCTAGGTCCGCGCCTGCATCCGGGTTCTTGTACACCCGGATAATGTTTTCTGGACATGGATGGGTTACCTTTGGCCCCATTCTAGGCCACTGATTGGCTAATACGGTGTTCAAAGCCAGTTTCATGCATTATGCTCATATAGAAAACACACAAGACAGGGTTTTTTGGTGAGATCTCATTTTGTTTTTTATTCAGATCCGGCCCCGCCCCGGCCGCAGCGCGCGCGCCTTTATCCGGCCGCACGCCTGCGCGGGTGAATTACGGATTATCCTAGGCCACTGATGGGCTACTTTCTCCACGGTGTTCGAAGCCAGTTTCACCGAATCCCCACATGTCTGTTATAGCTTTCATGTATTATGCTCATATAGAAAACACACAAGACAGGGTTTTTTTTGGGTGAGATCTCATTTTTTTATTCAGTGAACAACAACAACGTGAGAACAACCACGTGAAAACTGAAGCCCAGAACAGGGGGCTTGTACATTGAAATCGATAGAACTTAAGCCCAGAACTGGGGGCTTGAACATTGAAAGAACTTAAGCCCAGAACAGGGTGGGCTTGTACATTGAAAGCACTTAAGCCCAGAACGGGGCTTGTACATTGAAATGATCGGCGGCCCAGTCATATACGAGTACATCGCGGTCCTCGGCCTTGGGGTACTCGTCAAACATCTGTACGATGGTAGATAAGGGTCTTCCCCGGCATCGATGGTACAGGTAAAACAAGCAATATTGTCCGCACACGCTACTGGCCAGGCTTTGCAACGTTTGACTGTTCCAACACCACGTCTCTGTGCCTTGATCCATGAAGTCTGCTAAATCGGGATGGAGGGGTGGCAGACCGTACGGGTCAAAGTATTCGCCCTGCTGTTCTGTCAAGTACACGCCCACCCAAGGTTCACCGGGGCGATCCATCGGGTCCGTGTTGAGAACGTAAGCAGCAGGATACATACGGTCTAATGGGAACACATCTCGGGCGAACACCCCTTGAAAGATCATACGTGTCTCTGGGTCATTCTCCAGCACGGTGGTTATCTGGTCTGTGTCCATGTTAGGTGGAGAAGTCACACAGGACGTTGCGCGCCTTGTCCACTTGAATGATGTTGTCAAACTCGGCGTAGCAGATCACATTGACGGTGCACCGGAGGGCTCGTGCAAAGTGGATTTCCAGCCGTAAATTGCCTTGCTTGGCGAGGGCCAGCTGATGGGCGTTCTCTATGGTGGGGGTCAGATCGAAACAGAACAACGTGTATCCGTTCGCGTAGTCCTCCCGACTGATCATATTCCCTTCGTCCTGGTTGATTTGACCGGTGGCTGTAAATAGGCTCTGATAGGCTCGAATGAAATTCGCGCGCCCAAAGTTCGGTGTTAAGGCCGTGGCTGGGACCTGTTGTCCATCCACATTCAGGGCCACAAAATTAATGCCGAAATGTTTAAAGTCAAACGGGTTCTCTGGGTAGGCTCCGCTGAAACTGGTATTTTCCACACAGGCCAGGATCAATCGCTTGCGTAGTTCCCCCAGGAACAGGTTTTCTTTGTTGGCGCTCATATTTCCAGCAGATACAGAGAACACTCTGGTTTGCACACGTCGGATAGGGTACTGGGCTGGTTTTGTTTCCAAGGCTTTGAGGTGTCCCAATTGAACGGCTGGATTCGGTTTCACTTTTCGGACATACAGGACTGCGTCTTGGATGACAATCTTATAGTCAGCGGCATGCCCGTCTACGTTAGTGGCCATCAAGGCGAAGGTCGGAGGCGCCCGTATCAGTCGAATTTTGATGGGGATCTTGTTCAACAGGTACCGGTCTTGCATGAACATATCTGCGTGCAGTCGACCCATGAGATCCACCGAGACGCCGTTCGCGGTCAAAGCCTTCCGTTTGTTATATCCCACATTGTCGTTCTCTACGCCCATGTGCTGGGCTGTGTCCTGGTAGAATAAAGCGGCTGTCAGTTGAGATTTTTAGCCTCTCGCCCATGCGACAACAACGTCTCGATGTAGGCTCGATAGGGGTACGTGTTGGTCGAGTCACTGATGAGTTTGTCGCTGAGAAATATATCCACCTGTTGAAACATCGAGTGCAGCCAGAGATTCGTCGGGCCCACCGTTGCTTGGTCGACGATTCTGGAGCCATCTCCATTGACGATCTTGGCTTTCACATACAAGTATGTATGGGCTAAATCCACATAGGCCGTATCCGCATTACTGATGGTGAACTCGATGGGCCCTGTTTCGTTGATGCTGGAGAGCGGGAGATGCTCCACCCATAATCCTTGTTCGGCACTGGTCTGTGTGGGTGGGACGGTCCACAAATCAAATTCACTGTTGGTGGAGGGGCAGGACTCTGCGTGGATCAAGGACATGTTTTAAGAAAAGATATCCTGGGTCTTCGATGTGCGTCGTCGCTGGGTCGGTCGTCGACTGGTGCGTGGTCTCGGTGGTGCAGGTCTTTTATTCCCTACGGTGCGTTGTGCTTTGGCCACTAAGACGCCTCCTGCTTCTTTGGCCCGCCGTTTCAAGGCTTCTTTGGGTGCCGTACCCCCAAGACATCACCGGCGACTTGCAGTCCACTGCGTACCGCTTGTTTGCCGATTGCTTTCACCCCACGCGTCACCAAGGGCAGGAACGTTTTGACGATGCTCCCGAGTATGTTCCCCAGTCCATGTCCTCGTTGCATGCGTGCACCACTAAAGACCGGAAGGCCATGCCGGCCTGTTGGGCATAATTGTCCATATAGCTGCGTGCATCGCACTCGCAAGGCACCTTCATTATACAAAGTGGGGAGCACGTGCTTGTCGAAAATGAAGTGTCAGCACCACTTTCCCGCGTTCGAATGCCACCGGTCGTCCCGTGTCATCTCTTATATCCACCGTGATAGTGTTGATATCGGTTTGTCGTACGGGTAGGTAGAGCATGTGGGTGAAACTGTGGGTGACTTGATCTCCATACGTCTTTTTAATGGGCACCACCCGTAACAGAGGTGTGTTGATATCGCCCACGATGTGGTTGTCCACCACGTCCGAGTAGACGTAGAGTCCGTACATACCCGACTTCATATCCATCGGGATCTCGCCTTGGTGGGCGGTGGGACCAGCGAACGTCTGTAGATCGAAACCCAGCATTTGCTGTAGGATAGGACTCAGTACGACACTCGCGTTGGCGGTGACGATAAGCTGTGCCTTGTCGTTGTGTGCGTTGTAATCGAAGTCCACGTGATTCTTGAATGGATAGGTTTTGATGGGTTTTGAAGTATTCGTGACCTCCCGTAGAGCCTTATAATGTAACAGTCTTGACAGTCCACCCATGAACTCCTTGGGAGTATCGTATTGGCCTTCGGGGAGGGTGAGTCGGGTGTCTTTTCATTCGTAGGTCACCTCGTACCAGACTTCATTGGCACGCACGTTGTACCACGAGTAAGGGTATTGGATATCCACGAGGCCACATTCCCAGCGCCCAGGTAAATGCAACGGTTGCGGTAACTGGGTCACGTATCTGGCCAAGGTGTTGTCAGGAAACACAGCCAGCGAACTGTTACTGGGTAGGGTGAGGTAAAACATGGCGACTGAGCTGTCCTGCTGCTGCTGTTGGTTTTAATAGGTGTTCCAGGCCTTGGGGGGTTGTGTCCGGCGTCGTGTTCGTCGCGTTGACTTGCTACGTGTCACGGCTCTGGAGATGTGGGGTGTCCTGATCAAGGATGGTTTTTTAAAGGTCTGAAAAGAAGGTGCCCGTTGTGGTGGTGGTGTTTTGGGGGGTGACTCCGGTTCCCATTCGGATTCCCAAGAAGGTAGTGGGCCACTCGGCGATTGCTGGGTTCGCTGCATAAAGGCCCAGCGGTGAGGGTTCCCCACCAATTCCTGTGGTACATGCATGTCTTTCAAGCCTTGAGCGAAGACCTCCCATCCTCGACGATCCGTGTGCGACCTGCGTTTACGCATCAGATCATTCACTAAATCCGTCATGTGGGTCCCGGGGACCACCTGATTCTGTACCAGTAGTTCGCCTTTATCATTCCAAGTCATGTTAGGATTCTGTTTCATCCGTTGTAATACCAGGCCAGCTTGTTTCTTGAACGATGCAGGTACACTCTTCAGCACTTCGTCTTCCACCCACTGTGGGGCTGTAGTTGATACCCCTGGTAATGGCGGCTGTTGGAGCGGTGCTGAGGTCGGCGGTGTGTCACGTGGTGGTGGTGGTCGGGTAGAGGGGGGTTTGTATTGGGCCATGAACGTCATGTACCGTTGAAGCGTCTCATTGTACCGTTGTACTTTCTTACTGTCGCTTAACCCCGGTCTCTGTAAGATCTGTTGCATCTCTCCATCGAGGGTGTTTATCGTCTTCACCGTAGGTGGGACAGGGTAGGGCGATTGAAGGTTTTGAAGGAACCGTGGTTCGACGAGGACCATTTTTTTCGTGTGGTTCATTGTCGGCCGAAGAGTCCACCCAATACTGGACCCAACACGGAAGCGGCCAACGGTGCTAAGATGGCCCCGAGAAAGCCGCCCTTCTGTAACACCTTTTTCTTTTGTGTTTGAGGGACCCGCTTCTGGACTAGGGTTCGGATACCTGTCTTATGCTTGGCCAACTTGGTCTTCTGAGCCGGAGTCAGTGGTACGTTGCCTTTTAACAGGTTGTACCCGATCTCGCACAGACAGCGTACAAGGTCTGGGTCCGCACCGCGTACAATGGTTCGGACCAACTCGGGTGGGGCCGTCTTCAATACACGGAGCGTCGAAGCGTGATTCCGTACTCGCGCAGACATCATGTACAACTAATGCTAGAACCCACAAGTCTGCCCTTTTTATCTACTTCAGAGAACAGAGACAAAGTCAACCATTAATTATTAATTCTTTTTATTATCCCCATCATCAAACACACACTCCAGCTGGGGGAGCCACTGTGGGAGTGTTTACATTATTTTTGCATGTACACGTGGTGGGCCTCTCCGGGAAAGATGCCGGTCCGTAGGCGAAGGTGGTCGGGGGTGGCTTGCTTGAGGTCGAAGAGCATATACCCGTGCTGAGGGGTTGTCGCATCTTTGAAGGCTTCCAACGCAAACGGTGTGCGACCGGGATACATCTGTCTCGCCAGGTGCAGCAGTTGAGTGTATCTCTCGGGTTTTTGAAGACCACCAGGTAGTGGGCATTTAAGCTGATGTTCCGATGTTCTTTGTTTTTACCGAACAGATTCTGCACAATGTAGATGATGCTGAGCCGTCGATGATGGCTGCCTTTGGTAAAGAGTTGGGTGACCCGCGCATCCGTCTCCGCCATGAGATCATCCAGAACCACCAAGGTGTCGGGTTCCAAATCGGCCAGGTTGGGTAGGCCTTCCACGAACGTGATGTGGGGCATTGCTGCATACGCTTCCTGTCATTCTCCGTAACACCACAAGACTCGGACAATGGGTGGGGTGGTCATGCTGTCGGCGTGTTGAAGGAGCTTCCGGACGAAGTGCGTTTTGCCGAAACCCGTCGGTCCTGCGATAACGCAAGTGAAGGGATGCTGCCACCGAGGGTCCATGGTTCGAGGTGTATCCGCTGTCATGGTAACCCGCTCTTGTAAATTTGGTACGAGTGAACTGGAGTGGTGGGTACAACGTCGGTCGTCGTTGTCTGTTCACTGCGAGTGATGATGGTGGTGGGTACAACGTCGGTCGTCGTTGTCTGTTCACTGTGAGGGATGAAATCCGGTGGGTCTTCAGACGTACTGGGTGTACTTGGTGTAGATGTTGAGCTTGGTGTGGAGCTCGACGTGGCTTGTACACGGGGTGTGGTGGTGACTGGCTCGATACGGGGTTGACTGGTACTATCTGTAGACCGGTTTCACTGGTGGCTGGTGTTCTCAGTTGGTTAAGTAGCGTGCTGACATGAGGCTACGTCGTAAAACACACCTCCGTACAACACACTCAGCAGGGTTAGCAATATCACCACAAAGCCCACTTGCGCTTTGCGCGTTTTGGGAGACGCTGTGTTCAGAGGCAGCTGCTGCTTGTCCATAGCACCGTAGTCGAACGTGGAATGAAGGATGACGGTAGTGGTGTCTGGCTTTATAGTCGTTTCACCTGGTTGGCCGCCACACAGGAATTGAAGGAACTGAGCCAGCCTTGCCATTTGACGAAATGAAACAGTTTGCCACGCCGACGTTCCGTTTTCAAAATCTGCTCCACCGTGTAGTAGTCTTGCTGTGTTTTAACGACAGGCTGTAATTCCGTCTCGTAAAACGTGCCTAGCAACGGTTCCCCTTGAAGATCTTCCAGTTCATAGACTCGCTGCTGTCGGGGTAGGCGCCGTTTAATCAGGAAGTGCTCATCGCTCCAGTTGGGCAAGTAACTTTTCTCAAATTGATCTTTGACTTTACTGATCCGTGCAGGGTTCCCGACCTTGTACACCTCCTTCGTCGTTCGCTGCGATTGCCTGGGGTACAAGACACGCCGGACTTGGGCTTCATTGCGTTGGGTCACGGTAATGGGGACTCTCTCTATACTCCGGTGATAGGCTCGATTGTAACACTCACAAGTTTCGGGAGAACATCGATGTACCGCCTTGTATTCTTATAGGTGAAATATTTATACATGCGGCCTTTGAATGTCCTGTTGAACCCACCACGGAAGCCTTGGTCTCGTTGGAAGAAAAACACCTTCTGGGCTTTCAGAAACTGTTGGAACGGTCTGTTGAGGAATTCCGTGCCTTCGTCGGTTTGCAAATACATGGGTTTGCGCCCGGTCTTGAAGATGTCCTTGAACGCCGCTATGAGATTCGCCCCCGTTTTCGTCCGGATGGGTACCACCCACGCATACTTCGACAGGATATCGATGCACGTCAAGATATACCGATTCCCGTCGTTGTGTTTGGCATAGGCGCTCATATCGACCAAATCCGCTTGCCATTGCGCATCTAGTCCTCCCACGATGACCCGGTTCCGTAGAAAATGGCAACGGGCAGCTCGATGTAAGGTATAGGTTTCTTGTTTTCTTAACCAATCTCTGACGTGAGGACGTTGTATCGCCTGGGGTTTGGCCGCTCGATAGAGAGTCGTCAATGCACTATAGGCCGCCGGACTGTCGGGACTGTAGTATAAGTTATCCAACACCTTCTCCCAGGTCTTCATGGTGACAAATGATGATGGACCCTGGCTCTATCGTTTATTTATAGCGGGTATATCTTGGGCAGGAGTTTCTTTCTGATTTTCTTCGTTGGCTTCTGCCAGCACAGTGTTCATGGTAAATGACCAGTCCAACTCGTCTGATGACCCATCTTCCTCCGTAAGCACTTGATCCACATCTACCACGGCATCTTTCAATGCAGACCATAGATCAGGGTGAAGGGTAAAATGCACTATACCCCCATCTAGCCGAGCCAATTGAGCAAAGAAGGGGCCGCATCGGATGTACACATCGTGACACAAGTGAATGAGGTCGCCGTCCAGTTCACCAGACAACACGCGTTTGAATTTGGTCCAGCCCTCTCGGGACAGACGAATGTGAGCCGGGCACGGTTGTGTAAGGTCCGCATTACAGATGTCCCCCACCTCCTCCATGATATCGACCTTATCCGCATAAACGTGCAGGAAGACCTCGGGGGTCAAGCTGAGATAGGCCCGTATTATATGCTCCGTCATGGTCAGTACGTGAATGGTACAAGATTTGACTCTCTCGTATTTATAGGGAGAACCCCGTGAGATCAAAGGATCGGGTGGTCATATCACTGGGCTGACTGAGTCTAGCCGGATAATCAATGGCATCATCGTCTGCCTCCGCTTCATTGCTAGGTTTGGTAATTTATTCATTGGTTTCTGCCGCCGCTTCACTCAGGGCCCGAGCCCACTCCAACTGAACAGCTGACCGCTCGTCCGGTGTAAACAGCTGATCCACAATAGGCACCACTATCTCGAAGGCTGTCCACAGATCGGGGTCTAGGGTGAATTACAAGCGTCTAGTCCGTCATTCATAATCCAGCCGTCGTCCATTAGAGAATATCCGCGTCCATAATCCAAAGACCTATTCCATTTCCATATAACGGTATTAGCACCAAATTCAAAAAGACAAAAGTATACATAAACATAGGCTTGTTTCCTGCAAGAGAGAAGCGGTCAACAATTTTCAATGATGCCGGCAAGACATCATGATGTTCCAAAATATCAAATCCGTATCGCTGATCAGTATTCTTAATCCATAATATTCGTTATAGAGTCGTCATCTAAAAATGATGTACCTCAGTCACGCTCGCGTAGGGTCTTGGTAACGGCCCAGGCGTGGGAAGAAAGGTCCACGGTATACGTAGATGACATTGTCTATGTGGATGAGGTTTCCGTCGAGCTCACCGCTCAACACCCGTTTAAATTTGGTACAGCCGTCACGGTGTAGCGTAACCTTATTCGATATGGTCTCAGCGCGCGACCAGCAAACATCTCCACGGTCTTCCACGAGGGTGACTTTATCTTCATAGACGTGTAACCCCGCCCGGGGTGTAATGGGAAGGATGGCTCGTAGGACTGGTGACATGCTTGATCCAATGACGAACGATGAATGACACACACTCTGTCTGACCCTCGTATTTATGGTGAGATCCCACTGCCAATGCCACAGCGCCAGGGTCAATAGGGCGGAGACTATTGTGAGGCCAACCAGCCGTCGCTGGTTCCGGCGTGAGCGCTCGTGGTCCATAGCCCGAGCATCAAGGATGGCTGTCATAGTCCAGTAGTGGTGAGTGATGGCACACCTCTCCATCGTGTGTACTCTGTCGAGGACCGCTTCTGTGAACTCTTTCAGGATCTGACGTCGCCCCTCGTTGTCGGCGCCATCTGCAAACATGGACCGAACCAATGCTCTGTAACCTGTGAGTGAATTAACCACGGTGGCATGCTGTAAAATGCGAGTCGCACAGGGCTGGATGTCCGTCATGGCTCTGTAACCGTAGAAATGAAAGTGTGGGACCCAGAGGGACGTGTTTTATAGACCATGTCACACATGCGCGCCTAGACGTAGCTCTACGGGTGTAGTCCATGATACGTACTATTCTGATTGGTTATGTGGCTCCTATAGAGATAGTACCTTATCGACAATGGGGACTACTTGTTCCAAAGCCGTCCATAGATCGGGGTCCAGGGTAAAACCACCGTCGTTCAGACAGAGGAGTCGAGCGAAAAAGGGACCACAGGTGAATGCTATCACCGTGCAGGTCACCCAACAACACCCGTTTCAAGGTAGTCCATCCTTCCGGTGACAAAGAGACGTGCGCTTTGGGTTCAGGCGTACACCAGCACCTAAGTCCGCTATCGATGAGGCCCACTCGTTTGGAGTACAACAATAGGGTGCAGCCAGATGTAAGCCTCCGGGTAGCCACAGTCCCTTCTTTCACCTCGGGGTTTAGTAAGTCATTCACCTCGGGGAGTACATCTTTCAGTGCCATCCATAAGGGTGGACAGAGTGTGATATAGGTACCTCCACTCTGTTCCAACCGGGGAAAAAGGGAATCCTCTCCAGCAGTGCGTATATGCACACCGACTTCCACGTGCATGAAATCCCTTTCGGGTTCTTTTCCCTGTAACAATCGTGTCAATAGAGTCCAGCCTGATAGCGATAACAAAATCTTCACTTTCTGCGGTGCGTCTTGGACCAGCTCCAGGTGATCGTCATTGACGATGAGGTAGACGTCGGACGTAAGTTGGAATAACGCAAGCTCTGTTCCGCTCGCTGCCATGGTCGGGAATGAAAAGCGAACGGTTAGAGAGGTGGCTTTATAGTGTACCTGTTGGGTAGGGTTGTATACACCGTGTGAGTCATGGGCACTTACTCGGTTATACTCGCTTGCGCCATAAGGTCAATAAGGTTAGAAATGCGTTTTTTCTACTACGCCCTGTGACAGCCCTTCGTGAAAGTCCGTGATTGTTCGGTAGTGTAATGTTATTTTATATAGGATTTCATTTAACATGAGATTTCACTATAGGCGAAAGCATTCTAGTACCCGGATGTAGGCGCAGACGTGAGCGAAATTCTAGTACCCGTCCATTGTTTCTTTAATCGATCGCTCATTGGCTCTTTTTCTCGACCGCTGATCGGTCCAACTGGACCTGCCCATCCTTCCCAGGTTAATTTACAATCCCCTTTTTGGGTTCAAGCTCTGTATATCGATGCCGCAACATTGTTGCCGAACCTTGCCGAAAGGGAGACCTTTTGACCTGGATGTGACCTTTTGACCCGACATTCATCCGCGCACTGCCGGTGATGACGCGCGCGGGCGCGTGCGGCCGGAGAACTCGCGCGCGCGCGCGCTGCGGCCGGAGTAACCCGCGCGCTGCGGCCGGGGCGGGCCGGGCCGGGAAAAACCCCACAGACAGGCCAGTACATGCATTCCTATCATGTTCCCAGGTCACACCGCATTCACACAGACCCTCATGCATACCCGGATGCAGGCGCAGACGTCAGCGAAATTCTGGCGGAAAACCCCCACAGACAGGTCGGTACATGTGCTATCATTTTCCCAGGTCACGCCCCATTCACCCAGACCGAAAGTGACGTCATGCCTCTAATTTTACATGCACCCATCCATGACTGGATGCCCCTTCACGAATGCTTCACTTTGATACCTCACTCGACTCCATCGGACCATTAGTGGCCCACCTAGACCGCAAAAATCTATTTCCACACCCGTTTCCACAATTCCCTGTCTGCGCATGCGCAGAATGTGGACAACGGCCGAGACACTACTCCAGGCGGTTGCTCCCTCACATAGGCTTCACATGGATACCGCACTCGACTCCATCGGCCCATTAGTGGCTCGCCTAGGCCCCAGAACGTCTATTTCCATACACTTTCTCTACTGCGCATGCGCAGAATGACGTCAGTTCCACGTCACACCCAGCCCGTTGGAGACTCCCTCACGACTGCTTTACATTGATACCTCAGGCGTTCAGGCGTACACCAGCACCTAAGTCCGCTATCGATGAGGCCCACTCGTTTGGAGTACAACAATAGGGTGCAGCCAGATGTAAGCCTCCGGGTAGCCACAGTCCCTTCTTTCACCTCGGGGTTTAGTAAGTCATTCACCTCGGGGAGTACATCTTTCAGTGCCATCCATAAGGGTGGACAGAGTGTGATATAGGTACCTCCACTCTGTTCCAACCGGGGAAAAAGGGAATCCTCTCCAGCAGTGCGTATATGCACACCGACTTCCACGTGCATGAAATCCCTTTCGGGTTCTTTTCCCTGTAACAATCGTGTCAATAGAGTCCAGCCTGATAGCGATAACAAAATCTTCACTTTCTGCGGTGCGTCTTGGACCAGCTCCAGGTGATCGTCATTGACGATGAGGTAGACGTCGGACGTAAGTTGGAATAACGCAAGCTCTGTTCCGCTCGCTGCCATGGTCGGGAATGAAAAGCGAACGGTTAGAGAGGTGGCTTTATAGTGTACCTGTTGGGTAGGGTTGTATACACCGTGTGAGTCATGGGCACTTACTCGGTTATACTCGCTTGCGCCATAAGGTCAATAAGGTTAGAAATGCGTTTTTTCTACTACGCCCTGTGACAGCCCTTCGTGAAAGTCCGTGATTGTTCGGTAGTGTAATGTTATTTTATATAGGATTTCATTTAACATGAGATTTCACTATAGGCGAAAGCATTCTAGTACCCGGATGTAGGCGCAGACGTGAGCGAAATTCTAGTACCCGTCCATTGTTTCTTTAATCGATCGCTCATTGGCTCTTTTTCTCGACCGCTGATCGGTCCAACTGGACCTGCCCATCCTTCCCAGGTTAATTTACAATCCCCTTTTTGGGTTCAAGCTCTGTATATCGATGCCGCAACATTGTTGCCGAACCTTGCCGAAAGGGAGACCTTTTGACCTGGATGTGACCTTTTGACCCGACGTTCATCCGCGCACTGCCGGTGATGACGCGCGCGCGCGCGTGCGGCCGGAGAACTCGCGCGCGTGCGCGCTGCGGCCGGAGTAACCCGCGCGCTGCGGCCGGGGCGGGCCGGGCCGGGAAAAACCCCACAGACAGGCCAGTACATGCATTCCTATCATGTTCCCAGGTCACACCGCATTCACACAGACCCTCATGCATACCCGGATGCAGGCGCAGACGTCAGCGAAATTCTGGCGGGAAAATCCCCACAGACAGGTCGGTACATGTACTATCATTTTCCCAGGTCACGCCCCATTCACCCAGACCGAAAGTGACGTCATGCCTCTAATTTTACATGCACCCATCCATGACTGGATGCCCCTTCACGAATGCTTCACTTTGATACCTCACTCGACTCCATCGGACCATTAGTGGCCCACCTAGACCGCAAAAACGTCTATTTCCACACCCGTTTCCCACAATTCCCTGTCTGCGCATGCGCAGAATGTGGACAACGGCCGAGACACTACTCCAGGCGGTTGCTCCCTCACATAGGCTTCACATGGATACCGCACTCGACTCCATCGGCCCATTAGTGGCTCGCCTAGGCCCCAGAACGTCTATTTCCATACACTTTCTCTACTGCGCATGCGCAGAATGACGTCAGTTCCACGTCACACCCAGCCCGTTGGAGACTCCCTCACGTATGCTTTACATTGATACCTCACTCGATCCAATCGGCCCACTAGTGGCCCACCTAAACCCCAACACGTATATTTCTATACTACGGCCAGACTGCGCATGCGCAGACTATTGACAACGAACGACACACTAGCCCAGGCGGATGCTCCCTCACGACAGCTTCAAAATAAGACCTCATACGACACCATAGGATCATTAGGGGCTCACCTAAACCCTAAAACGTCTATTTCCACACCCTTTTCCCAGAATTCCCTGTCTGCGCATGCGCAGAATGTTGACAACGGCCGAGACACTAGTCCAATCGGATGCCCCCTCACATAGGCTTCACATTGATACCTCACTCAACTCCATCGGCTCATTAGTGGCTCACCTAGATCCCAAAACGTCTATTTTCATACCCTTTGTCTATTGCGCATGCGCAGAATGACGATATTCCGACCCCACATCCACCCAGTGGGATGCCCCCTCACATAGGCTTCACATTGATACCTCACTCGACCCCATCGGTCCATTAGTGGCCCACCTAGACCCCAGCACGGCTATTTCCATACCCTTGGTCTACCGCGCATGCGCAGAATGACGATATTTCAACCCCACACCCAGTCCATCAGATGCGCCTTGACGAATGCTTCACATTGATACCTCATACGACCCAATCGGACCATGGAGCGTATTTGAAGTCTGGGGACTACTTTTTCTCCGCGGAAGCTTTTTTCCGCGACCGCATCGCCGCCAGACCGCATCACCGCGGAGGAATATAGGCCCGTATTCCCATACAGGCATTCCCCGTATAGATGCAAATGTGCGAATCAGGGGAGATAACCAGGAATATGTCAAAAATCATCACGGGCATCAAGAGTTACCTCCCTTACCGTAATTTTGAGGGTTCCCGGTTGCGATTTAACATGGACCAACAGATGGCGAAATTTCCCGGTGCCCGAAAAATGTGAGTAGAAATCCCGGCTCCCTACTACTCATATATTAAACGTGTTTTGTTCGGTTAAAAAAAAATCGGAAAAATAAATAAAAAATGTGATGGAACTATTCTTTCATTTACAACATACTTTTTTCAAGGTTTTACTATCCCTTTAATAACGTTTTACTTTCAATAAGCTTCAAACTATTCTGAGACAATTTTATTATACTGAAGAAGTATAGTAGTAGTGTATTCAGTACCTCTCAGTTCAATTTTCGAGAGCTGAAAGTCATTCGTTTCCATATTCAGTTTGTACATGCTTGTTCAGTAACTTTTGAAACGATTCTGATTTGTTTGTCGATATTTCCCCCAGCTTGCGAATTGGATTTAGAGTGCTTATCTCGTTGAGAATCGTCTAGACAAGATGTGCCATATGGCCCAGCAAACTCCATGTATATTTTATTGTTCAGCCGGCTGGACGATGTTCACGCCGTGTTCTCTCCTTATCGTGTCGTCTGGTATCGATCCCTCTATTTCTATCGAAGTACACCAGACGGAAATATCGCTGTTTTTGACAGAAAGCGTGTTAACATGATATTCTTAATCAAGATCGAATACGACTTAACACTATGGATGTTTTCGGGGTTCGAACGGAGAAAAACCAAATCTTATTACAAAAGATTTTCTTATACCTTAGAATAGCTGATAGGTAAATTGGTGTTTATTCAAAATTCGCTGAAAAGAGAAATATGTTAGTAGTATATAAAGTGCAAATTCATTATTGTTTTGGCTTTGTCGCCGCAGGTCAAAGTTTATGTCCGGTCACGTGGTGATCACGTCGCTTCCGGTTCATCGCCCCTGCGTATTGCACACACCAGGGAGGTGCTTTGTGGGATGGCGGGGTGCCTTAAATACTCCGACGTAAAACTAATCCAGAAAATAACTGAATTTACATCTTTTGCATAGGAAACACTTGTTGTGGAGCAAAGTTTAAGGTGTGGGGATTCGATCGATCAGACGTATGATGAGAAGGGTCTCGAGGCCGTTGCGTGTCGTCTGTTGTATTATGGCAACGTATTATAATTCAACCCATCATTTAATTGTCATGGATGTTCAGTGCATCATGGGAAAGGAGAGGTAAAACGTTTCAGGCCTATTATTCTGAAATCTAACATCTCTCATGAAACACGACATTGTCAACGCGCAGTGCAGCTGTCGCAAGGTTGAAATCATGAGTGTTACGCGACGCACCAAAGTAAAGCTTGCTCTGACGGCTATATCAGTCCAGGGATCTCTCGTTGGCAATTAAATTAATGTCGTGTTACATGAAGAAGGTGTATGTCATGATCTCCACCTGTCATCTAATTGTCCATTCACATCTTACGAGACTCTCTTCTGCGATCTCACAATCACGAAGTCATCACTGTCTGTTGAGATTTTTAATTGTCATGGATGTACATTGCATCATGTAACAGGAGAAGGATAAACGTCAACCGGTTTCAAGAAACTCTACGTAGTGACGAAACATCATCGTGGCTCAAAATATTCTGAAAAGTAAGGATGTATATGTTTCATTACCGAAACAATGTCTTCATGCTTTCCGATGTGCGTATGTTACCGAAATTATAACGACATATCGTTAACCCAAGACCTTAAATGCCGTGTATGAGATTCTGATAGGTACATTTCCTAGTGACAACGATGTAGACATAGTACTTCTTCTGTCATTAACTGACGGATATACACGTATTATTATCATCCGAAAGCGGGGTTGGGTCACATATGAGGATGGCCTCTTGATAGTGCTAGAAGCCTCACATGGCTTGCTATTTGGACCATTTCAAAAACAATATGCCTTTTGAAATATTATTCGTAAAATGAAATATTTATCCAAACCACCACATCATATTCTCACATAGCGATATAATTATCCTATGATCGATCAGCGGCGAGCGTGAGGAAGTACGTTTTTAGGACTGATCTGTGTTAGAAATTCCATACGGAAAAGCTTTTATCATGTTATACAATATCTTAGCGAATCACGGCAACGGCCGGAGCACTAGAAATATCTGGATGATGTGTAATCATTGAAACGATGTTCGATTTTCTTATTGTTTGGTCAAATCGACCGACCAACAAAAAGAAAATCGAACATCGTTTCATCCAACACCTGTGGATCAAGTAGCACGGCTGAAATTCATTTTAGTTCCGAGTTCCTTATTTGCAAAATAACAACTGTGGACTAGGGATGAGTATGGAGTTTATTTAAGCTTAAACTCCATGGAATGACCTTCAGTCGGATTATCAAATATTCGTCTTATTGGCTGAAGTGATTTTCACAAACAACTCTTTTTCTTCCAAACATCTGAACAGATTAGTGCTTTATATGAAAGCAAGGCAGTGTTGGTTAGCGCCTTCTACAACCACTGTTTTTGGCGTCTCTGAAGCGCAACTACAAGATTCAACAAAGATTTGGTGAAAACGATTCTGGTCGAGATACGGTAAATTCTGTGTTTTTAACATTTCAGAAAATAATGCAAACCTGTTTGTACATCAAACATATAATACTGGTAAAGTGTAATCCCAAAATAACGAAAATATTGTAATACTGATACTGTCCAAAAACCTTTGGCGCTGGAGAACTATTGAAAAGGAATCTTGTGCAATGTCATGGACGTCATGACCTATCATTTTGGGCTCATTTTGAGCCCATTTGCATAATCTAAGGTGCGGAGGATTATGGTAAAAATAACCCTTCCACAGTTATTCCCTTGTTAAATGTCCGCGAGATGAATGGTATCTCTTCTCCTGCAGTTTTAGGATCCCCGACTGGATTTATATAGGCTATAGCCATACAATGACTCCACCGTTGAAAATCGATGATGTTATCATTCAAAGGAATACACGTGACATATAGCAATTGTGTCCGTGTAAGCACTCAATCAAACATTCCGTACTTCAGCAGTGTGTCTCTGGGTCAAGAATTCAGCCGTCCAGTAATTCCCAAAATGGTATGATGCTTCTCTCCAAAGCTTCGGGCTATATATGCCAAGTGCTCGTTGCTATCTCAGGAAGCGATAAAATACATCGGAGCATTTACTTGGGCGGGTTGTGCCGTGCACAGCATTCATCTGAGAGAGTTAAGATGTGAATCCAATTTAAATCAATTGCCTTATTTGCTCATGGCGATGATGACGAAATCAGGGTTCCTCTTTGTAATGATATAGAGTACATTGCTTTGCACTCAACACGAATGGTCTGTACAGGTAATCAGTATGTTGATTTAGTAAGAGAACGAATATTACATTTTTATCACAGATTCCCGTAATTTTGACAGTTCTTAACTGGAATCAACGCTCTCATGAATACTCATCATCGTCCAAGCTTTCGCTGTAAATAAATTAGACGCCGACGTGTTCTGAGAAAGTTCAAGTTGTGAACACTTATGATCGGGTTTAGAATGCTATTGTTCAAACTTTGGATGCGTGTATTAAAATAATGAACACATGTGTTCATAATGCATCCTGCATTTGAATACCTGCGTTAATGATTTGAATGGTAAAGTTTAAAGTGAAAGTGGAAGTTAACAATTTGAACACAGTTACGCGTTAATAGTAGTATAAGCGTAAATTGGAGCATATTGACCTACTTCCGATAGGGGGCGCCATCAGTCTTGTGACGGCACTTCCGGTTTCGGCCACGTGACCGGAAGTGACCCTTGACCCCTGCGCATTCGCACAATACCGGATATTAATAATGGTGCGCAGGGGTCAAAGGTCACTTCCGGTTACGTGGCCGGAACCGGAATTGACGTCACAAGACTGGTGGCGCCCCCTGTCGGAAGTAGGTCAATATGCTCCAATGTACGCTTTTACAATACCGGATATTAATAACAGTCACGTGACCTTCGGGCGCCACCAGGTCACGATGCACAGGGGGCAAATGTCACTTCCGGGTCACGTGACAGCCAGGAGTTATCTCCCCCTAGTTCCAGTTTTTGCCACTATGGCAATCCGACACAATTTCACCTTGCCATAACGACCCAGTAATAAGGCCCTGCCGAAGACCCCAGTGACTCCCAATGTGAATCTCCCGGATTGCACGTCATCAAACAGGATCCCGACAATATCTTCAGCACTATGCCCAGCGTAAATGACAAGTGGGGAACCCTCAGTTTCTTCACAGAGGTCAATACATGCGGGTCGGTACGTATTGCCACGAAAAAATAAATACATGAAACCATGGGAAGTAAGACTTACAGTAATAAACATAACCTACGTGTTGTACTATGTTATTATGACGAGTCTATGATCAGTGCGACCACAGGGTCGAGCGTTTATTGTCCAGTATGTCTCTGCAAAAAATAAACATGCAAAATGGCGGCGCTTGCTGTGGGGATTCCCCTTTTGACATCACGACATCGATGGTGCTGCCATCTTGAGGCAAGGAACACAACTCGAACTGGGCGAACCCTCTGGGGCGAATTCCGCGTCATCTCCCCTGATTCGAACAGTTGCATGTTAATCTATACAGGGAATGCATGTATGGGATAGGGGTGGTCATTTTTTCATCATTTTTTTTCTTGTGGATTTTACTATGAGGTGTGGTATCTTGTTTTCTTCGTCTCACCACGTAGAACACGATGGGAGGCGTCTCGAAGCCAAGCGGTGAAAGGGCGGGAAGATAATACAATTTCACCTCTAATGATTGTAAATAGGTTGAACTTGTTGTTCGTTCAGTTACTGTTCTCATCATTTCATCAGATCAAACGATGTGTCTCATCACAATCACTTGGGGGGAGATAGAGAGTAATATGTAGAGTAACATATTTTATAGTATGTTTCAGATGCAGTTCCATCATTGCTGTTTTGAGAATAAACCAATGAAGCAAAAGGACAGTTCTTATTGAGAAACATCATCGTGGCGCAGAATGTTCCGATAGTAAGAATGTATATGCTTCATTACCGAAACACTTTCCTGTCTTTATGCCTTCCAATGTGTGTATGTTACCGAAATTATAACGACATATCGTTAACCCAAGACCTTAAATGCCGTGTATGAATTTCTGATAGGTGGGTTTCCTAGTGGGTGCCCACGACAACGATGTAGGCATATTACTTCTTTCTCTCATTAACTGGCGGAGATACAGGTATTATTATCATCCGAAAGCGGGGTTGGGTCACCAGATGAGGATGACCTCTTGATAATGCTAGAAGCCTCACACGACTTGCAATTTGGACCATTTCAAAAACAATATGCCTTTTGAAATATTATTCGTTAAAAGAAATGTTTATCCATGCCACCACATCATATTCTCACATAGCGATATAATTATACCATGATCGATCAGCGGTGTGCGTGAGGAAGTACGTTATTAGGACTGATCTGTGTTAGAAATTCCATACGGAAAAGCTTTTATCATGTTATACAATATCTTAGCGAATCACGGCAACGGTCGGAACATTAGAAATATCTGGATGATGTGTAATCATTGAAACGATGTTCGATTTTCTCATTGTTTGGTCAAATCGACCGACCAACAATAAGAAAATCGAACATCGTTTCATCCAACACTGTGGATCAAGTAACACGGCTGAAATTCATTTTAGTTCCCAGTTCCTTATTTGCAAAATAATAACTGTGGACTTGGGATGATTATGGAATGACCTGTCGGATTATCAAATATTCGTCTTATTGGCTGAAGTGATTTTCACAAACAACTTTTTTTCTCCCAAACATCTGAACAGATTTGTGCTTTATATCAAAGCAAGGCTGTGTTGGTTAGCGCCTTCTATACAACCACTGTTTTTGGCGTTGGCTATAACCAGTTATTCAGGGAAACAATTCGCGTGTGAAGTGCGTCTCTGAAGTGCAACTACAGGATTCAACAAAGATTTGGTGAAAACGATTCTGGTCGAGATGCGGTAAATTCTGTGTTTTTAACATTTCAGAAAATAATGCAAACCTGTTTCTACATCAAACATATAAAACTGGTAGAGTGTAATCCCAAAATAGCGAAAATATTGTAATATACTGATTCTGTCCAAAAACCTTGTGCAATATCATGGACGTCATGACCTATCATTTTGGGCTCATTTTGAGCCCATTTGCATAATCTAAGGTGCGGAGGATCATGGTTAAATAACCCTTCCACAGTTATTCCCTTGTTAAATGTCCGCGAGATGAGCAACCTCCCCACAGCGCATGCTCCATTTCGCAGGCTCCATTACCATCCCTGCCACCAATAGCGGAAGTTGAACTTTACTACGTTGCTATGACGTATAGGGGAAACCAACCAACGCACGGTTCAGTTTGAATCCGGCCGAACAACTCCTTTAGTGTTGCACATGAGCGAACTACTTTTCATATGCTCTGTCCAGATAAACAGGAAAAATTATCTCCAGATAATTCTTTTTAACGCTAGGTCAACAGAGGTATTATGCAGACTTGAAAAGTAATCGAAATGTTCGTTGAATATCTATTTTACTATATATGATGTCACTTCCGGCGATGTGCGCGAAGGCCCGAATCCGGTCCAAAGATCTGACTGGTGGCTGGGGTGTTATTAGACCCCCAGCGAGGTGGTTGCGAGATGAATGGTATCTCTTCTCCTGCAGTTTTACGATCCCCGACTGGACTGTTATATAAGCTATTATCATACAATTACTCCACCGTTGGAAATCGATGATGTTATCATTCAAAGGAATACACGTGAGTAGTAGTGTAAGGACCGTACGAGCCAGTGGCGCCTCACTGCGCATGCGCGAGAACAAAACATGGGGCGGTATTGGGGCGGTGTGCGCAGGAGTGTTGTGCGCCGGTATGACGTCACTTCCGGTCTGGGTGAATGGGGCGTGACGTTGGGAGCATGTATTCCTCCGCGGTGATGCGGTCTGGCGGTAATGCGGTCTGCCTCCGCGGACCGAAAGTAGTCCCAAAACCGTGGGTTTTCGTGAGAATGTTCGGCAATCTGTAGGGACTGCTAGTGGACCGATTGGGTCGAGTGAGGTACCAAAGTGATGCAATCGTGAAGGGGCACCTGATGGGCTGGGTGTGGGGTTGAAATATCGTCATTCTGCGCATGCGCGCTGGACGTTTTGGGGTCTAGGTGGGCCACTAATGGGCCGATGGAGTCGTATGAGCTATCAATGTGAAGCATTCGTGAGGGAGCATCCACCTGGACTAGTGTTTCGCCCATTGTCAACATTATCAGACAGGGAATTGTGGGAAAAGTGTATGGAAATAGACGTTTTGGGGTCTAGGTAGGCTACTAATGGTACGATGGGGTCGAGTGAGGCATCAATTTGAAGCATCCGTGAAGGAGCATCCGCCTGAACTAGTGTGTCGTTCGTTTTCGACGTTCTGCGCATGCGCAGACAGGGAATTGTGGGAAAAGGGTATGGAAATAGACTTGTTGAGATCTAGGGGAGCCCCTAATGGGCCGATGGTGTCGTATGAGGTCTTATTTTGAAGCTCTCGAGAGGGAGCATGCGCCTGGACTAGTGTGTCGTTTCCATTCTGCGCATGCGCAGACAGGGAATTGTGGGAAAAGGGTATGGAATAGACGTTTTGGGGCCTAGGTAGGCCCCTAATGATCCGATGGAGTCGAGTGAGGTATCAATGTGAAGCATATGTGAAGGAGTATTCGACTGGGTGGATGTGACGTAAAACTGACATCATTCTACGCATGCGCAGTAGTCCAAGGGTATGGAAATAGACATTTTGGCGCCGACATGGTTCACTATGGGTCCGATGGAGTCGTATGAGGTCTTATTTTGAAGCTCTCGTGAAGCAGCATCCGACTGGCCTCCTGGTTCGTCCGTGTTCAAGAGTCTGCGCATGCGCAGTTTGGTCGTAGTATAGAAAGCAGGCATTTTGGGGGTGCGTGGGGGGGTGTTTGACCAACCACTATGGGTCTGTGGTTGTGGTTTGGTGGTGTGGGTTGTTCGCACAGACGTCACTTCCGGTTTCACTAAAACTACCTCCGAATACAAAAGAGTTCCAATGTTCTCGTAGGCGTAGGGTCCGGATTTTCAACATCCGGGGTTTCCCCGGCCGCAGCGCGCGCGCTCGGGTTAAAGGGAAGTTTCGGAGGTGTGCAAGGGCACTATATCACATCGGGGTATATATTTCATCCAAGTATATCGGAAAGCGGTTGTCGTGAATAACAACAAGTTCAGCAAGGTTTATACAGTTTATTATTCCCAATGTTACATCACACTCAGGCTGGCGGAACCGCCCTGGGTGTGCTAAGTATGCTCACAGCAAAACAAATTGAAATATCAAACATCATGTTTTATTATTTAACACACCGTCACATTAGGTACAAGTATTTACTGAGCTCAAGTCAACGATCAGCATGTAGACATAGAGAGTATATACGGCATGTTATGCTATTCATCAGTGCAAGGGTGACGCATTCAGCCGATGGGGGTGGTCGGTCAGCTTGGTAACGAAGAACGTAGCATTGGTGACCCTCTCTACGACCCATTGTGTGTTGGGGCGTTGACGATGTGCCCATCTCAAGGGATCCACGGTGTCCAGTTTCTCCAGCATCGTCTCTAGCGACGCCCGGTTAATGATGGTGAACGGTTGGTCAACCACATGGCTGTTATTACTGGCATAATAATACCGTAACTGGTCCGTCTCTTTGTGACGTAAGATGTACCGAAAGCGACATTCAATCTGAAGACCGTAGCTTGGTCATTGAAAATGGCTTCCACGTAGCTGCGTAGACGGGTGAGGTCGGTCAGTGGGAAATTGTAGATATCTGGAATGGGGCGATCACGGTGGAAAACGTGCCGTATCATGGGCCATTGGCGCCGATAGATGTCATTCACTGGATGGGCGTCCTGTAACAGATCGCTAGGAATATCCACTGCATCTTCCAGAAAATGTTCGATGTCGTCAGGCGCATGACTGGCAACAGTAATGCTAAGGACTGGCTTGATATCTAGGCTCTTCTGAACTGTGCGTATAGGCGGGCTCCCCGTGATCGCATCACCAGTGGCATCTTCACTGGGTCTGATCCTCCTGGGTGCCTCTTTAGTGGGAAGTTGTCGCCCAAACCGTAGAGACGGGGTATGAATCAAACGCTGATGCCGTCTTAACTGACTGGGTCGTTTGAAGAGTTGACCACATTCATTACATTGTTCCGTCGTCCCCTTGTGGAATGAGCGTTCGTGGCACAGTAAATGATCCTCCCGATTAAATGATCGTGCGCAGGTTATACAAGTATACCGTGCGCCGTTGTGGATGGAGGACTCGTGCCGTCGCAAATCTTCTAGGCGAGTAAACTGCTTCTGGCAAGTTGTGCAAGTGAACATCTTGGTGCTCTTCGTGCCATATAGGTCTTCTCCGCCATGATATCTTCCACACCGTGTTTAAGGATTATGTTTTCCACCATAAGCAGATCACTTATATCGGCCACATGCTGCATCTCATCAATGAGGCGAATACGGATCTGTAGAAGCTTAGCTCGGTGAGATAGCTCCATGACTGTTGGCTCAGGCTGGTCAGGCAAGTGGCTGCTATGGTCAGATAGGCTGGTGAAGTTGCACTGGTGAGGCAAGTAGCTCCTCTCGTGAGATAGGCTCAGGCTGGTCAGGCAGGCTCAGGCTGGTCAGGTCAAGCAGGCCAATGAATGCAGCAATGCCCTCAACATTCCCACTTTATACACCTACATAGAAGTACCTGGATGCAGGCGCGGACGTCACCGAAAGAAACACATACAACTCACCACATACAGTCACCCCCTCAAGACCCTCATACATACCCGAAAAGACACGGACGTCACCGAAAAGACACGGACGTCAGCGAAATTCTGGCGGGAAAAAACCCACAGGCAGGTGAGTACATGCATTCCTATCATGTTCCCAGGTCACGCCCCATTCACCCAGACCCTCATACATACCCGGATGCAGGCGCGGACGTCAGCGAAATTCTGGCGGGAAAAAACCCACAGGCAGGTCAGTACATGTCCTATCATGTTTCCTATTGGTTCCTCCAGCGTGGATGTGCTGTGATGGAGGGGCTAATAAAAGGATTGACCTGTAATCTTTGTTGCTGTTGCTCTCTTTTTGGACTGACCAATCAGAATAATACGTATCACGGACTACACCCGTAGAGCTACGTCTAGGCGCGCATGTGTGACATGGTCTATAAAACACGTCCCTCTGGATCCCACACCCCCATTCCTACGGTTACAGAGCCATGACGGACACCCATCCGTATGCGACTCGCATTTTACAGCATGCGACCGTGGTTAATTCACTCACGGGTTACCGAGCAGTGGTTCGGTCCATGTTTGGAGATGGCGACGACAACGAGGGGCGACGCCAGATCCTGAAAGAGTTCACAGAAGCGGTCATCGACAGAGTGCACACGATGGAGAGGTGTGCTATCACTCACCACTATTGGACTATGACAGCCATCCTTGATGCCCGGATTATGGATCACGGGCGCTCACGCCGGAAGCAGCGACGGCTCGTTGGCCTAGTCATGGTCTGTGCCCTATTGACCCTGACGCTGTGGCATTGACAGCGACAGAAAAAGAACGGCTCTTCAGAGCCTTCACAGATGCGCATATGTGCAACCGATATATACGAGGGTCAGTCACAGTGTGCGTCATTCACCTTTCGTCATTGGGTCAACCATGTCACCGAGGGACCTGACCATAAATACGAGAGACAATCAGAGGGTGTGTCATTCACCGTTTGTCATTGGGTGAACCATGTCACCAGTTCTACGAGCCATCCTTCCCCTTACACCCCGGGTGGGGTTACACGTCTATCAAGATAAAGTCACCCCGTGGAAGACCGTGGAGATGTTTGCTGGTCGCGCGCTGAGACCGTATTGAATACGGTTACGCTACACCGTGACGGCTGGACCAAATTTAAACGGCTGTTGAGTGGTGAGCTCGTCGGAAACCTCATCCACATAGACAATGCCATCTACGTACACCGTGGACCCTTCTTCCCACGCCTGGGCCGTTAGTAGTAAGAAAGGGACAGTTCAACGCCACCGAGTTCGCGGTGTTATTACTTTAATACTAGAGAAACGCCGCCATGTTGGTGCGGTGTCGGCGCGGTGTTGGGACAGTTCAAAGCCACCGAGTTCGCGGTGTTATTACTTTAATACTAGAGAAACGCCGCCATGTTGGTGCGGTGTCGGCGCGGTGTTGCCGCGGGTGCTGTTCGTTAACGAACCATCAACGCTTGACTAATGCGGTACGCGTATAACGCCTGTAGGCACGATGGTGTGGGCGTATTACGACGCCGATTCACCGGCCCGTGTCTATAGCCTGATGGGGAGATGCGCTGTTCGAGGCTATCGTTTATATTTATATATATATTTATATAGGTTGCACCTATAGCCCCCCCTCCCGGAGGAATGCCGTGTTTATCGGACGGTGTCACCGCGCGGGTGGTCCGCGATCCATCGCGCGCGCGCGCCGGTTGATCCGGTTCGCCGGCGGAGCGTGACTAATGCGGTGTTCTAGATCGACAATTTACGACTCGCCCGAGGATATAATCGTCGATCGACCCCCGGTTCGCGGTGTTCGCTTGACTAACGGTGTAATTATAGCCTATCGACCTACCTTCAAGACCCCACCATAACTAGATCACCATAAGTAGACCACTAGGTCACCATAAGTAAGTAGACCACCCTGTCTCCATAAATAGGTCGCCATATCGTCGCATGACCTTATATAATCGGGGTGGTAGGTCGAGACTATCTTTGTAACTAGGTTAGTAGGTCGAGATGTCAAGTGTCAGATGATCAACTGATAAAATAACCAATGCGTATATAAAGACTTCTCATGTGCTTCTCACTTTATTCTACGACTGTCGCACCTGTAAAAGCCAATATGTATAGGCTAATGAGTAACCTTTACGCTCTAGTGAGCGGTGAAGGAAATTCTCCTCAAGTAACATTTCAACGTATATGGCATAATGGGCAGATTATAAAACCTTATGGTGTTGCCATACGACTGACGAGAGATGGGTGGTTTTCATTCAAACAATTCCTGCCTAGAGTGGAAAGAATGATTCAGGCTAAAGAGACGGTTGAAACTCCATTCAAGCTACGAGATAATATATACATTAGCACTGCAGCGTTATGAAGGGGAATGGTTCGTCCACATAAGAGAGTGGTACCTAAAATCACCAACCAGCGAGTTGAAACCAGGTCGGAACGGACACACGCTGAACACGAAAGGCTGGGATATGTTGAAAAAACTCATTCCTATCATTGAGACCAACATGATTGAAATAGAACAGTGTTCCGTCAGCAACGAATTCAACAAGTCTATAACAGGACCAATTCTCCCACCTAAACCAGTTGGATCTGCCGCGAGTGATCTACCGAGCGAAAATTTAGTGAATGATAATGGTGGATATTCATACGATGAAGCGGACGGCGTCTCTATGTGCGGCATTTTACACCACAACCAAATGGAACAGTTGTATTGTGGCACGTGCAATCCTATTGGGGCTGGACAACTTCACTGATGAAAACTCGAACAATGTGAACATTAGAAGAAAGACTGTTTCTATTTCGTCATTCACATATGGGACTGCATAACGTTAAACATTTTTTCCTAACCCTTCACGCTATTAATGGGAGAAGGCTTCGTGTAATAAGTGAGACTTACCGCTGGTGTCGTTGTACATCGCCTTGTGTATACCGTTATTAACTGTAAGACTGGTCGATCTCGCTTAAAATCAAATCGGTTACCTGAATTTCTCCTATTTGTTCGGGTATTCCCCCGTGCTACGTCGCATGACGCCATAGCCAATGGTAAACGGTTGCACAATCCCGACGCTATGTTGTGCAATTCAGCTGATTTCACTATCATCTAATATAGAGCGAAGAATTTCCATGACGTATAATTAATATGACAGCAATGAGAAAATAATCATGACAGCAATGAGAAAAAATTCTGCCGAATCAACGATATTATTCAATATTCTGCAATATTGAGTCAATGCCGCATTTTCATGTAAAACCTATTCCCCTACTTACTCATTCTGTCAGTTGTATCAAATGTTTTCAGTTAATACCGTCACATTTTGTGTGCGTTTTCAATACTACTAGAGTATACCCATATTCTACTACAGCAAGTTGTCAATTGAAGACTGTATACAATGTTTACAGCTTATAAAACTGGACAGTCTCCTCGGCTTCAGCGATAATGACGTCACCAAATACTGCCCCTGACCTAACAGACCTATATCCTGTTGTTTGAAACTAATTCTGTATCGTTGACGTGTATATTTTTCTGGAAAACATTTCGAAAGTCTGTCGACATTGCATTTTTCGACTATTGTATATAAGCCATCATGTCCTATACGAACATGTTACAATCTGTGACCATCTTACTTTACAGGTAAGGCACTTCAAGTTTGTGACCTGAACATATTATGTCAACCTGTACCCTTGGTATGTTCACGTTTGTCTATCACAATACCAAACTAACCTCCTCAGCATAGTCTACGTCACTGTAATATGTCACCGATCATCAAACATTTTTTTACCCCGTGAAAATCTCAACTTTATGTCTAATGTAAGAATTAATAGAGCGTGACATTCTCTCGTACTCTACAGATTTGCGAGTTCAACGTATGAAAGTCACGTTAACGATCTATAATCGACTATAGGCCAAATGACATGAAGGAGAGGTCAACCTCATTAGTTCCGCATGACTGGAATTGAATATGACACTCTGTTCACAGTCTATACAATCTTGAGACAAGTTTGAAAGCGCTGAACTAGAACTTCGGGGTCACCGACTTAAATATCTTAATAAAGTGGTATAAATTAGCCTTTAAACTTGTGCAAGGTGTAAAATAGTGAAT
This sequence comes from Hanleya hanleyi, assembly GCA_036873755.1. Classification (NCBI taxonomy): domain Eukaryota; kingdom Metazoa; phylum Mollusca; class Polyplacophora; order Lepidopleurida; family Hanleyidae; genus Hanleya; species Hanleya hanleyi. Next base: position 51,374 of record JAVTVY010014374.1, read on the forward strand.
AAAACAGCATGACCAGTGTCTTTTTGTTGATAAAATATTTGATGTTATTAATAACGTCAAAGCTTTATGGAGACGCAGCTGGAAACTGGAAATTATCTTCTTCAATCGACTTTGAGTGACAACGAGGACTCCAAAAACGTCCATTCCCAATAAAAACCCCTGTAATTCCACGAGAATCGTCCTAGTGACGAAACTTATACCTATTCTGAGGGCCGGGGAAAACCCGGATGTTGAAAATCCGGACCCTACGTCTACGGGAACATTGGAACTCTTCTGTATTCGGAGGTAGTTTTAGTGAAACCGGAAGTGACGTCTGTGCAAACAACCCACACCACCAAACCACAACCACGGACCCATAGTGGTTGGTCAAACACATCCCCACGCACCCCCAAAATGCCTGCTTTCTATACTACGACCAGACTGCGCATGCGTAGACTCTTGAACACGGACGAACCAGGAGTCCAGTCGGATGCTGCTTCACGAGAGCTTCAAAATAAGACCTCATACGACTCCATCGGACCCATAGTGACCCATGTCGGCGCCAAAATGTCTATTTCCATACCCTTGGTCTACTGCGCATGCGTAGAATGATGTCAGTTTAACGTCGCATCCACCCAGTCGGATGCTCCTTCACATATGCTTCACATTGATACCTCACTCGACGCCATCGGACCATTAGGGGCCTAACTAGACCCCAAAACGTCTATTTCCATACCCTTTTCCCACAATTCCCTGTCTGCGCATGCGCAGAATGGAAACAACACCCTAGTCCAGGCGCATGCTTCCTCACGAGAGCTTCAAAATAAGACCTCATACGACACCATCGGCCCATTAGCGGCTCCCCTAGATCCCAACACGTCTATTTCCATACCCTTTTCCCACAATTCCCTGTCTGCGCATGCGCAGAACGTCGAAAACGAACTTTCGTGGCGTAAGAATACAATCACAGAGAAGCGGCCGAATGACATTTGCGACCTATAGTGCTTTATTTTACGGTCGGATGAAGATGTGGCTGTAGGAAATCAAATGGCGCTAATTCAGTCATCACGCGCACCCTTGGCTTGTCTTCCTGCGCCCAGTGCAGTGCAAAATTACACAAACACTAACATCAACAATAGCTTACTGTTACCACAATCTGCCTTCAGAATGCCATCTACCAAGAACACATACTCTAAGCAGTTTGAGGTTCATAATTCAAACATCAATGTGTACAATTATTATAACTAAGAACAGCTAGAAGAAGATAGGTTAGCTGCTGGGTTAATATCTGCCGTTTAATTTGTAATTTGATCTGTACATGTACATATATACAATTATTATAACTATGAACAGAGGAAGATAGGTTTAGTCTGCTGTTTAATTTGTAGTTCTCTATCTGTACATGTATATACAATTATTATAAATGAACAGAGGAAGATAGTTTAACCGCAGCAAAAATAGCGTCAGTACTGTTTCAGTACATTTCTACCAAAGTACTGAAACAGTACTGAAATATAACTGCACTGAAACAGTACTGATATATAACAGTACTGAAACAGTACTGAAATATTACAGTACTGTAACAGTACTGAAATTGTACAGTACTGTAACAGTACTGAAATATTACAGTACTGTTTCAGTACTGTAATTTTTCAGCATTTTATCAGTACTGTGAAATTTCAGTACTGAAACAGTACTGAAATATTCCAGTACTGAAATAGTACTGAAACAGTACTGAAATCTTTCAGCATTTTATCAGTACTGTAATATTACAGCACTTTATCAGTACTGTAATATTTCAGTACTGTATCAGTACTGTAAAATATTGCAGTAGTAAAACAGTACTGACACAGTGATGAAATAGTTCAATGCTATATCATAGCGTGTTTCCCATGAGTGTTTTCCAAATGGAGTTTCATAGAAACAACTTTGCATCATGGGATATGTTCCAATTTTAGAACATTTGATTGGTCAATTCAAAGTTTAAATGGAATCTGTCATATTCATGGTCTGTTTTAAGGAAAATGGAAGAAAATTCAATCAATCACTGAGTTTTTGTGAATGTTCATTGCCTCAGAAATCATTCAATGATCATATTTTCTAGTCAAGAATAGCAGCGTGGTTCAGATGGATTTCATCCCTTCGTTTACAAATGGATAACAAAATAAAATGACATGAGACATTGTGTTGTTGATCTTTGACCTATCACAGTAACATCATCGCCCACTCAGAACTTGAAAGGAGGTGTTCGGTTTGACCGTATTTTTTTCCTTAGTGTGTTGCGTTTATAAACCGAAAATATAATTTCCTCTCGTTTACTTTAAAAGTTATTAGCTGGAGAGAGAAAATACTGAATTTTCATATCCTCAATTTTCACCGAGAAGAGATTTGTCAAAAAAATATTACGAGTATTAGAAAATAAGCATTTGTTTGTTTTTGCAATTTTTGGCGATATTCTTGAAGGGAATTCCCTTCATATATAAAATATGACACCTTTAACCAAAACGAGTCTTACATACCGAAATGCGGTAGGTTAGGGGATTCGAACATTAAAGTGCAATAGTGACGTGAAATAAAGACAGCGAACCCCTATACGCACGTACTAATCCCTTATTTTATTTTAATTCGTGAATAGAATTGCACACAAACAACTCCACACACCAAGTCAGACCACTTGTTCAGTATTCGAATATTCTGATGATCCAGCAGAGCAAAAAATTAATTGTTACACATATGTAATTTCGTCTTAGAGCATCGGAAAGTATAACTATGAATTGAAAAGTTATAAGGTTAAACTTGTCTGATCAAGGCCTTTATTAATGAAATAACCCTCAACAAGTGGTGACGCTTGCTTTCCCAAGTGATTATGCATGTGCCAATGTTATCCGTACTAGAATATGAACCACAATTTCCCATTAGACTGGCCTCGCCTGTCTGACAAAGAGTTGGGGAATGCCTGAGCATTACGTCACAATTTACCGGCCGGCTCGGAGCGAGACAATAGAGCAGCAGAGAGCGACTCTGAAGGGGTAAATATCCATCTAAAGCGAACACCTCCTTTATGAAAGCTAGGGATGTGTGGGATGACCTTCCATCTTCGGGTGACATGTAAGAATGACTCGAGGCCACTTCCTGATGACCTGATGTAACATTATTGTGCACATGTACACACAAATCCTACACCTTTCCCCTTGGACAATTTGATTGAAAGCAGATCCAGAAACCGATTCCCATTTAGAGAATCGGTTTTGGGATTTGTTTTCATCAGATCAAATCTAATTGCTGTATGGTGAGAGCATGCAGTTGCCTGGTTCATGGGTTATTGGATGGTATTATGAAAAGATATGAAATTATATAAAGATACGTGAATATTCAAACAAACATTAGAAGACAACTGAATGGACAGACTGATATTCGCGGCTATAGCTATTGTACAGAGTTATAGATACACAACTAAATTAATCAGATATACGTTGAAAATTTCGGCCTCAATGACATTCAGCTTGTTATGCATTACATTTGCAAACGCGAATCACAAAATGTAACAACAATATTCGATCAATTAAATGTATCATTTGGTCCTGGCGTCTCTATCAAATTCGATCATTCTAACCTCGATTTGTAATCCACATTCTGGAAAATGAAGCCTGGACAGGTCCCAAAAAGCCCAGGCCAGATAGGGTTAAAACATATTAATGTTTGAATCACAATGTCAAGGATCGTTCAATCGGCAGTCGCATTTCGTCATCAACAAGGAGACGAGACACTGGCGTGATCACGTACATGTATGTAACAGGAAATTGGCGTCATTGCAACCAGTTCGAATTGTCTGCCATTTGTATAAGTAATTAACTGTTTGCCATAAGCCGCTCATCTTGTAGATATAGCGCCATTACCGCTTGAGAGCTGCTGTTGACATAGGAGGCAGAGCAAGATAATGGCGGATATCTGGCATTGTATACAAGATTAGACAAGATCGATAAGGCGTTACCATTCCTTCACAACATATTTGCTAAGCAATACTGTCGGTTCGAAACACAGCCAGCGTTAGTGTTCCTCTCTGCATGCTTTCCCAAAGTGACATTTAAAAAAGCAATCCCTTGAAGGGTTATTTTAACTATTCATGAGTAAAGGTGAACCAAGCTAGTAAATCAGGGGAATATCCGTCCGAAATGTTCGCCGATATTCTACGAGATCCCATAATAAGTCATTCACGAAAATTTTCGCCTTTTCTCTTTGTCAATGAATGCCATTTAGTTCACGTATATTAACACCTTCGCACGGCATGATCTTTTGATATTTTCTATCGCCTAACAAAGCCAGGCTTTTTGACTGGAGCAAACCCTTTGATGTTTACGTTTACCACTCACACTGCCTGAAAATTATGCTATATTTGGATACGGATTTCCGATAAATTTTACTATATTGGTCCACGTGCTACTGTGTGTAATTACTGTGGGCGTGAAAAGTGAGATTATTTCACCAAGCTAGTCACCTGAAGATCAGCGGAATATGTTTTTTCTGAGAAATTCACCTTCACACCTGCCAATATCAAGCAATACCTGAATTTTCTTTCCTACCGATGCTTGACTAATGGTCTGACACAGAAAGGGTTAAAGCCTGTGCTAATGTTCGTCCATACATGTAAATAGCGCTGAAACGGTACAGGCACCATTTCCCTTAAAAAGTAGTCCAAATACTTGGTTCGCAGAATCGGGTTTTGTAATTCAGACGATGCCAGCTTGAAATACCGTCGAGCACTTCAGCAAAATGAGGACAGTTGTTTTTATTTGATTTAAGACAGGTGATTGGTATGCGAAATAGCTATAGGCGCCCCTGCTCATCAATGTTAAGACTCTAAGAAGTAGTCAGAGCACTTAAATACAAAAAATAACTCACACAGTGGATGGCAAGAGCGGATGACCCTAGTTGCTGATAATCTTGTGCCTGACCGAATATGATGCCGCATGAAATAGAAAAAAAATACAATGTCTGAGACAAGATTTATGGCTATACGACATATTATTATAGAAGAATCTATATCATATGAAGCATCTTTCACCTAGTAGCATTTGCTAGATCCAACCAACATGTAAAAATGCACTATTTCAGAAACAGGTTGAACAGGGCTACATCAAATCGCCCTCGTTCCAGGATTCTACAATTTGGTGCTAAGTAGATCACTAACTAATGGTTAATACGACCGTGGCATGGATCGAATCGAGCGATGACTGTGGTGAATTATTCCTAATTTTAACGAATTAAGGACCATCTTCATTGCAGTTTATCGAATAAACAGAGCGTGATAGAGAACCATTTTTCTTCAGAAACAGTTGGTTGATACCGATACGATAGAGGGTAGGTAATCATTTCTCTGTATAACACTCTGTCTCAGTTTCTCTCAAATGTTTTTATGTGACAGTTTCTTATTTGATACTAAACTATACGAGGGTTGCAAATATATAGATAAATATACGGAGGCATGTTATCTACATCTTAAAATACTAAGTTTTGTTCGATCCGAGTCTTATCTAGAGCAGTTTCGCTCCAATGACACCAATCATCATCAGCATCACGGTCAACTCTTGTCCATATTGACAGCCTCATCCAATCACAACAGGGCGTACATGGTCCAATAAGATGTAATTTTGGTGACAGCAGGGGTCGACTAGCCTCGCCTCTACATCAAGTGGCAATCTTCAGGTAGGATTAATAGTCCCATATGTCTTGTCAATTATTCTCTGATTGATGCTACTTAGTGTGTACACTGTAAATCACATGTTTACGGTTAGAACGCTATAACTGTGAGGTTCAGTTTGAGTACACGTTTCACCCTAGAAGTATTTAAGGTTTAAATATCTTGGTGTTTTGGTTTTATACACTTGTGTTTAAGTTTTAAACACCGATGTGTTTATAACCCAAACGCCTATGTGTTTATAACCTAGAGATCGATGTGATTGGAGCCTAAACACGTTTAGAGTGTACCCCTGATCCCGTTGCGTGTCGTCTGTTGTTATGTATTATGTCAATGTATTATGATTCAACCTGCTGTTTAATTGTCATGGCTGTTCATTGCATGATGGGAAAGAAGAGAGATAAAAAGTCATCAGGTTTCAGGCCTATTTTCCTGAAATCTAACATCTCTCTTGAAACACGACATTATTCGTCAACGCGCAGTGCAGCTGCCTCAGTAGTATACAATGTGTAAAACGGAATGGTAGCGCCTCACTGCGCATGCGCGGAGTTAATTTTTGCATGCGCAGAACCTGTTTTGACGTCACAATTGGGGGAGGTTGGGGAGGTGCGCATGCGTGAGTTTGATGTGAGCGGCCGGTTATTTTCTCTGGGACGTTGAAAGTCCGCCATTTTGAACCCACCCACTCACTCGGTTGCACTGATTTGACCTGGGATGTGAGTGGGTGGGTTTAAAATGGCGGCTTAGGGTGTTGTGTGTGTAAAATAAGGGTCCGCCATTTTGAACCCACCCACTCACCGGTTGACAGAAAAAAAAAAAGTTCCGGCAAAAAAAAAAAAAAAAAAAATGTATTCATGCGCGGTGATGCGGTTTGGCCGTGGTTTTGGCGGTGATTCGGTCTCGGGAAAAAGCTTCCGCGGAGAAAAAGTAGTCCCTAGATAAAATGGTCCGATTGGGTCGAGTGAGGTATCAAAGTGAAGCTTATGTGAAGGGGCATCTAATGGGCTGGGTGTGGGGTTGAACTATCGGCCTTCTGCGCATGCGCGGTGGCCGAAGGGTATGAAAATAGCCGTGTTGGAGCTAGGGAAGTCCCTAAGGGTCCGATGGGGTCGAGTGAGGTATCAAAGTGAAGCTTATGTGAAGGGGCATCTAATGGGCTGGGTGTGGGGTTGAACTATCGGCCTTCTGCGCATGCGCGGTGGCCGAAGGGTATGAAAATAGCCGTGTTGGAGCTAGGGAAGTCCCTAAGGGTCCGATGGGGTCGAGTGAGGTATCAAAGTGAAGCTTATGTGAAGGGGCATCTAATGGGCTGGGTGTGGGGTTGAACTATCGGCATTCTGCGCATGCGCGGTGGCCGAAGGGTATGGAAATAGACGTTTTGGAGCTAGGGAGCCCCTAATGGACCAATGGGGTCGAGTGAGGTATCGATGTGAAGCATTCGTGAAGGGGCATCTGATGGGCTGGGTGTGGGGTTGAAATATCGGCATTCTGCGCATGCGCGGTGGCCCAAGGGTATGGAAATAGCGGTTTTGGAGCTAGGGGAGTCCCTAATGGGCCAATGGAGTCGTAGGAGGTATCAAAGTGAAGCATTCGTGAAGGGGCATCTGATGGACTGGGCGTGGGGTTGAAATATCGGCATTCTGCGCATGCGCGGTGACCCAAGGGTATGGAAATAGACGTTTTGGAGCTAGGGCAGCCCCTAATGGTCCAATGGGGTCGAGTGAGGTATCAAAGTGAAGCATTCGTGAAGGGGCATCTGATGGACTGGGTGTGGGGTTGACATATCGGCCGTCTGCGCATGCGCGGTGGCCCAAGGGCATGAAAATAGCCTTTTTGGAGCTAGGGGAGCCCCTAATGGTCCAATGGGATCGAGTGAGGTATCAAAGTGAAGCATTCATGAAGGGGCATCTGATGGACTGGGTGTGGGGTTGAATTAGGGTCATTCTGCGCATGCGCGGTGGCCCAAGGGTATGAAAATAGACGTTTTGGCATCTAGGGGAGCCCCTAATGGTCGAATGGGGTCGAGTGAGGTATCAACGTGAAGCCTAGGTGAAGGGGTATTTGATGGCTGGGTAGGTGCATGTAAAAATTTTCCTGAAAAAAAAAAATACGGAACACGGACTTTATCGAAAAACCTGGGAAAATGCCTATATGGGGTATGAGGGGTATATAGGTCGCCGGGCTTAACAGGGCTTGTCTATCAACAGAGTTATCTTTCCCTAGTTCCAGGGTGGGTGTATGTAAAAATTTTCCTGAAAAAATACGGAATACGGACTTTATCCTAAATTACGGGAAAATGCCTATATGGGGTATGGGAGGTATAGGACCATCCTGGGAAACGTACTTCTATACATTTGCGGTAGGGTTGTGAGGTCTCGTTTTACTCGTCTCGTCATTTAGAACATGATAGGAAGTGTCCCCGTGCGAATCGGTCAAATTTTTGAAAAAGTACGATATAGCCTCATATAGTCGCATACTGAGGGTATAGGACCGATGTTTGTCCCCCTGGGAAACGTACTTCTATACATTTGCGGTAGGGTTGTGAGGTCTCGTTTTACTCGTCTCGTCATTTAGAACATGATAGGAAGTGTCCCCGTGCGAATCGGTGAAATTTTTGAAAAAAGTCACCGAACCCCATATAGTCCCATACTGAGGGTATAGGATCAATGTTTGTCCCCCTGGGAAACGTACTTCTATACATTTGCGGTAGGGTTGTGGGGTCTCGTTTTACTCGTCTCGTCATTTAGAACATGATAGGAAGTGTCCCCGTGCGAATCGGTGAAATTTTTGAAAAAGTACGATATAGCCTCATATAGTCCCATACTGAGGGTATAGGATCGATGTTTGTCCCCCTGGGAAACGTACTTCTATACATTTGCGGTAGGGTTGTGGGGTCTCGTTTTACTCGTCTCGTCATTTAGAACATGATAGGAAGTGTCCCCGTGCGAATCGGTGAAATTTTTGAAAAAAGTCACCGAGCCCCATATAGACCCATACTGGGGTATAGGTTCAATGTTTATCCTACTGGGAAACCCACTTCTATACATTTGCGGTAGGGTTGTGGGGTCTCGTTTTACTCGTCTCGTCATTTAGAACACGATAGGAAGTGTTGCGGAGCGAATCGGTGAAATTTTTGAAAAAAGTCACCGAGGCCTGGGTAGGCCCATAGGCCTATACTGCATGGCTATGGGTGTATAGGCCCATACGGGGTGGACATGTTGGAGTCTAGGTGGGCCACTCATGGTCCAATGGGGTCGAGTGAGGTCTTATTTTGAAGCTCTCGTGGAGGAGCACTTGACTACACTAATGGTTCGTCCGTGTTCAATAGTCTGCGCATGCGCAGTCTGGCCGTAGTATAGAAAACAGGCATTTTGGGTGCTATGTAGGGGTGTGTTTGGGTTAGAGATGAGCTAATCACGGTTCGAATGGGTCGTGTGAGGTGTCAAAGTGAAGCTTGTGTGGGGTAGAGTCAGAATGGTGTGTTTTTGAATGCATGTCGCGTTAATCTGCGCATGCGCAGTTGGTTGTAGTAAGTAAAGTGGCCATTTTGGGGCAGCGAAGGAAGTTATTTGGGGTCGAGATGGGCTAATCACGGTTCGAATGCGTCCTGAAAGGTGTCATCTTGTAGTTCTCGGGGTGTACACTCCGATTTAAGGGATGTTCGCGTCATCTGTGACGTCATCGGTGACGTCATCGGTACGAGTAGTAGCGAAAGTGGCCATTTTCGGCAGTACATGAAGGTATTTGGGGTCGAGATGGGCTATTCACGGTTCGAATGCGTCCTGGAAGGTGTCATCTTGTAGTTCTCGGGGTGTACATTCCGATTTGAGGGATGTCCGCGTCATCTGTGACGTCATCGGTGACGTCATCGGTACGAGTAGTAGCGAAAGTGGACATTTTCGGGCAGTACATGAAGGTATTTGGGATCGAGATGGGCTATTCACGGTTCGAATGCGTCCTCGAAGGTGTCATCTTGTAGTTCTCGGGGTGTACATTCCGATTTGCGGGATGTTCGCGTCATCTGTGACGTCATCGGTGACGTCATCGGTACGAGTAGTAGCGAAAGTGGACATTTTCTGGCAGTACATGAAGGTATTTGGGGTCGAGATGGGCTATTCACGGTTCGAATGCGTCCTGGAAGGTGTCATCTTGTAGTTCTCGGGGTGTACATTCCGATTTGATGGGTGTCCGCGTCATCTGTGACGTCATTGATGACGTCATCGGTACGAGTAGTAGCGAAAGTGGACATTTTGTGGGTGCGTGAGGGTGAGTTTGGTGTAGAGATGCACCATCCTTAGTCCGAATGCGTCGTGTGAGGTGTCATTTTGTAGCTCTCGGGGTGTACATTCCGAATTGAGGCATGTCCGAAGCATCTGTGACGTCATCGATGACGTCATCAGTAGGAGTATTAGCGAAAGTGAGCCTTTTGGGGCGGTGCAGGAAGGTATTTGGTGTAGAGATGGACCATCCGCGTCGTGTGGGGTATCATGTTGTAGCTCTCGGAGTATAGACCCTGATTTCAGGGATATTTATAGCATCTGTGACGTCATTGGTGACGTCATTAGTACAAGTTGTAGCGAAAGTGGGCCTTTTTTAGCAGTGAAGGATGTTATTTGGTGTAGAGATGGACCATCCGCGGTCCAAATGGACCGTGTGAGGTGTCATCTTGTAGCAACGCCCACCAACACCATTCTCCTTAATGCTTCAACGCCCTGGTGAAATAGCTCAGAAGCTCTGATATTCCATGGACCGTCACCACCTTCGAAATGCGGTGATGCCCGTCAACGCCCGTCGTTACACCTAACACTCTAACATAACGCCATGATATAGACCAGAGAGAACAACAACAACAAGGATGACATGAGAGAACAACAACAACAAGAAGTTTTTTTCATATATTTTATTTTCCCCAATGTTACATCACACCCACGCTGGGGGAGCCGCGTTGGGTATATTTACAATTCAAGAAGATTTTTATCCAATCAGAGGCCATCATTTGCATGTTTCATATTCGTTCCTGTCCGTTAGATGTATTCTTGTCCAATCAGAAGTCTCCATTTCAGAAAGTGCCATCTGAACCGTTTATTCTAATCATCGTCGGGCAGGCCAGGATACCGTTGAGGCAACATATCCTCAGATAGTTGTTTGCGCATCCTGAGTATCTATCAGTGCATGGGTGAATACTTTCATCCGATGGAGGTGGTGGTCAGTTTAACCATGAAGAACGCAACATTGGTCATTATCTCCACTATCCACTTGGTGTTACAATTCAAGAAGACTTGTCCAATCAGAGGCCACCATTTGCATCTGTCATATTCGTTCCTGTCCGTTAGATGTATTCTTGTCCAATCAGAAGTCTTCATTTCAGAAAGGCCATGTTCGCTCTGAACTCGTTTATTCTAATCACCGTTGGTCAAGCCAGGGATACCGTTGAGGCAACATATCCTCAGATAGTGTTTGCGCATTCTGAGAATCTATCAGTGCCTGGGTGAATACATCCGATGGGTTGGTCGGTCAGCTTGGTCACGAAGAACGTAACATTGGTTACCCTCTCCACTTTCCACTTGGTGTTAAGGCGTTGTTGTTGGGCCCATTCCAAGGGATCCACGTTGGCCAGGTTCTCCAGCATCGTCTCTAGCGACGCCCGGTTAATGATGGTAAACGGTTGGTCAAATACCCGGATGTTACTGCTCGTGTAAAAGTATCGGACTTGATCTGTCTCCTTATGCTGCAGCACATAACCAAACGCCAGATTTAATTTGAAGGACGTTGTTTGGTCATTGAAGATGGCTTCCACGTAGCTGCCTAGACGGGCGAGGTCGGTCAGTCGAAAATTGTAGATATCTTGAATAGGGCGATGACGGTAGAAACAGTGCCGTATCACGGTCCAATGGCGCCGATAGATGTCACTCACTGGATGGGCGCCCTGTAAGAGATCGCTAGGAACATTTATGGGCTCGT
>JAVTVY010014375.1:0-62149 GCA_036873755.1 Hanleya hanleyi
TCACTACTCAAATTCCAACATTTTTACAGTATTGTCATCGGAGCTCTCTGCCGTTTTCACTTATCACGGGTCTCAGGATATCCATCCAGGATTTTGCCCCAGGAGGCCGGCTGCAACTACAGCCCTTCATGGTACATCTTAACCAATTCTGGGTCGTAAGGCGTGGAAGTGCGCGGATTCCTGTCACAGAAGGTATCAAACGTCCCCTAAATTGGTGGCTAGATACCTTCCAATGAGATGCATGGTGTAACCCTCATTCCATTTCGTCAACAAAACATTTATTTATTGCCCAAACCTACACCTGCTTTGATTTATGCCTTAATCACCGCCAGGAATACAATACAAACGATAAAACGGAAGTTTTAAAACAAAAGTTATCTCCCCTGGGGAGTTATCCCCCCGGGGAGTAGTCTCCCTTTAGGGGAGCTCTCTCAGCTCAGCCAGGATATATATAGTCTGCCCACAGTATCCACTTCCTCTTTTCTCGTTTGTACCTCGAGTGGTGCACGTCAGGGAGTTTGCAATACAGTCTAGTTGTTGTTGTTAAACTAGTTGTTGTTGTTCAAGGACTTGTTTATTTTCGAAACATTTTCTTTCTTGAATAATGTCTGAGTATTCGGTTCCCATTCCTTCAAATTCTTGCCGTGCGTGTGGGCGAATTTCGACACGCCTAGATGCCCACACGCGTTGTTTCGTTTGTAAGGACAAAATTTGCTATCGGAATAACACGTGTAATGAATGTGTGTCTTGGGATAATGATGCTTGGAAAAATTATGCACAAGCCCGTAGGTCCTATTTACTGCAGGCTTCAGAGAACCCCGATCTATCGGAAGTCGATAGACGGGTGTTGGAAATTGCATTAGTTGAGGACATTAAATTCAATCAAGATCTGGGTGGTCCCGTGTTAGATTTGCCCCGTAATTCTAAAAGTCCAACTTATTCTGGGTCTGGGGATATACCACCTAGCGGTATGGTTGTACCACATGATAACCAAGGTGTACTGGATAGCTTAGCCTCCACGGGTCTTGCTTTGTCTGGAGGCCTTGGAAAACCGGTTCCCTTGTTCAAGCAAACAAAGGCCAGGTCACAGCTACCGCGACACTATTGTGTCCGTCGGACAAAAGATTTCGACTTCCTTACATGTTAGTTCTCCGACTCCTTTGTCTAGTGGCCTTTCGCCGGCTGATTCTCGCAATAGGAATTTACATCGTCGGTTATCTCCTTTACGATTGAAATCTGCTGGTTTATCTAAAAAGAAAACAACATCTTTTTCTATGGAAGGGCGTTCGGGATCGGCTTTAAATGTTCGTGTTACGGATTTACAACCGCCGGGTTCGACACATGTTGACACTTCACGTCATCATTCTCGCGTGTCTGATCGTCGTTCTGGTTCACCGCAACGCCGTTCTCGTTCACCTGTACGTCGTATGGTTCCGTCTCCGCGACGGTCTGTTACACCATCTCGTCAGGTGTACTCTTCTGTACTTGGTTCTAATTCTGCTGTTCGGCGTTCTCGATCTCCGGTTCGTCGATCTCATTCACCGGGTCATCGTGGTGCTAATTTACGGGTTCCCCATTTGCCGGTACGCCGTTCTCGTTCTCCGGTTCGACGTTCCCGTTTGTCTCCACGCCATTTGCCACGCCAGTCTGGTCATGCGCAGACTCCGTTTCTTGACTATACTCTCCATCATAGTTTTCCGTCCTCCCAGCGTCATCACACCGTTCGGTCTCCGTCACCGGTTTCGACTGATTTGTCTGATGATGATAATTCCTCTTCGACGTCGGAAAGTTCGGAGGATTCTTCTATGATGGCGTTTTCTGTCAAAATGAAAGCACTTATGGCGCTTATTCCGGACATGCGGTCTCCATCGGAGCCACTTTCTTCGCGTGATAATTGTCCTACTGCGGCTTCTGCTGCGTTTACGTCATCGTCGGCGTCACGAATGACGCTTTCCTCCTGCGCTCCGTCTCCAGCTTGGGAGTCTAATCTGAAGTTATTTGAGGATCAATTGGAAGATGACAACAAACTTAAGAAGCCCTCCTTTCCACTTCATCCAGTCCATGACAACGTGTTGCCGGATAAATCACCCAAGACGGATCGGGATTTGAGTCGATTAACGAAATTATCCTCTTCGGCTGCTATTTCGGTTCCATCCAAAGTTTTTTCTGGCATTATGTTGCTGTCATGTACAGATGCTCCTGTCCTCTGTCGACACCCTTATCACAAAAGGTGCCGTCAGAGAGCTTCCACAAGACGACGTCAGCGTGGGATTTTACAGCCATGTTTTCCTGGTGCCAAAGAAGGATTCGGACCAGACGAGGATGGTGATCGACCTCAAGGTTTTGAACAAATTTCATCTTGTAACTCCTCCTCATTTCAAGATGGCGTCTGTATCATCGATTCGGGCCCGCCTCAATCATTTGGATTGGCTGGCCTCAATCGATCTACAAGACGCCTACCTCCATATTCCTATTCATCCTCGTCATCGACGCTTCCTGCGGTTTGTCGTCGCTTCGAGTGGCAAGTCCTCCCGTTCGGAGTCAATGTCGCTCCTTGGCTATTCACCCGCATCACGTCACCAGTCATGGCGTTCCTTCATCTTCGGGGTATTTTCATCGAGGTATATATAGACGATATACTCATGTGGGCTGCAGACAAGGACAGTCTCAACGTGCAAGTCCGCTTCACACTGCTTGTATTACGTCATCTCGGCTTCATTCCGCATCCCATAAAGTCGGAGTTGGTTCCAGCGCAAGTTCGCCGTTACATCGGGGCGGTGTTCGATACTCGTCTACAACTGGTACACCCCCCAGAGGACCGTTGGACCAAAATTCAGGTGCTGATTCTAAGGTTTTTATCATCAGCGTTTCAGACAAGACAACAGTGGCAAAGTCTTCTGGGTTTACTCACTTCCACGCAGGATCTTACTCATTACGGCCGTCTCCAGGTTCGTCCGCTGCAATACCATCTGTCTCCTTATCTTCGGAGGTCATCTCTCAATCCTGCGGTTCCGGTGTTGACGTCTCTACATCCACATCTGATTTGGTGGCAGTCTCGTCACAACGTCATGCGGGGAGTTCCGTTCCGGTCTCCTATTCCGGATTACCATCTCTATACCGATGCTTCCGAGACGGGCTGGGGAGCCCATCTGGACGATCTGGAGGTCTCCGGCAGATGGTCGACTTTGGAGTCCAGACTTCACATCAACCTTCTGGAGATGAAGGCAGTCATCCTTGCAGTTCAACATTGGAGTTATCGTCTCAGCAATTCGTCCCTCCTCATAGCTACGGACAATTCGACGGTCATAGCCCACATCAACAAGATGGGTACCACCCGATCTCTCTCAACGTTTCGACTAGTGTGGGATCTCTTCGACTGGGCTCTCATTCATCACTGCCATCTCAATGCTCGCCATGTTCCGGGTCGGCTCAATGTCTTAGCGGACCGTCTGTCTCGTCCCGACACCGTCCTTCAGACCGAATGGCAACTTCATCCGGAGGTGTTCCGTCAGATTTGCAGCGTTTGGGATTCTCCATTGATCGACCTGTTCGCGACGAGGAACAATGCACAGCTGGCTCTCTTCGTCAGTCCGATTTTGGACCCTCAAGCCTTCGCCATCGACACTCTTTCGATCAGCTGGGACAACTTCCTAGCCTATGCCTACCCACCGATGGCCATCATTCTAGAAGTTCTCCAGAAGATTGCTCAGCACGACTGCGTGGTGTTGCTTGTGGTTCCGTGGTGGCCGCGTCGTCAGTGGTTCCCGGTTCTGCTTCCACTTCTCACGGCTCCGCCACGACGTCTACCAGTTTGGCCCTGCCTGTTGCGTCAACCTCACGGGTTATTTCATCACAACCCGCGGTGGCTCAATTTACACGTCTGCAGACTATCCAGAGTGCACTCAAAGTCCGAGGATTTTCAGCGGAAGTTGCACAAACGATGGTGTCAGCCAATCGATCTTCCACATCGCAGCTCTATCAAGCGAAATGGGCCTATTTCGTCTCCTGGTGCCGAGAACGTGATGCCAATCCCGACTCTGCCTCTGTTTCCTTAGTAGCTGACTTCCTCCTTCACCTCCATCGTGACAAGAAGTTTCAAATCAGCACCATTGAGGGGTATCGGTCTGCTTTGGCTAGGGTTTTACGTCTTTCTGCCGGCATCGACATTAGTCTAAACGACAATATCTCTGCGCTCATTCGGGCTTTCGCGCTACAGTCTCGCCGTACTCGCCAGCTGTTACCGAAATGGGATATTGGTGTGGTTCTGTGTGCTCTGATTCGTCCGCCCTTTGAACCCTTACAGTCCGCCTCTATTAAAGCTGTTGCCTACAAGACTGCTTTTCTGGCGGCTTTTGCTTTGGCGTCTAGAGTGTCTGAACTTCATGCTCTTGAGAGATCATCTATGACCTGGACGGCGGATTGGTCTCGCGTATCGTTTCGACCTATTCCTGAGTTCATCGCCAAAAATGAGTCTGTTCGCTTAGGTCCGTGTGCTCAACGTTTGTACTCCATCCCTGCGTTATCAGACTTCGTACATGGCCTAGAAGACGACCTTCTGTTATGCCCTGTTCGAGCCATACGCCACTATCTCACTCGTACCGATCCCGGTCGGGGCTCGCGTCGTCTGTTATTCTTGTCCCTTCGTCCTTCGGCGGTACGTGACATTACTAAGAATACCATCGCTTCGTGGTTAAAGAAAACCATTAAGTGGTCATATCAATTGGCCATTGACGCTCCCCCGCTACTGTCTACTGCTTCTTCTCATGAAATTCGTGCCATCGCTACGTCATGGCCTTTATGGAAGAACTTGTCCCTCCATGACATTGTCCAGGCTTGTGCTTGGACGGCAAATTCCACGTTCACTAACTTCTATCTGAGAGACATGTCAGTGCAATCAGATAGAGTGACCACGCTTGGGCCGCTGGTGGCTGCCCAGCACGTGGTCAAGTAACTTTTCAAAAAGAGGGGGGGGCGGCATTTTGTATCATCGCAGCAAGTCGGCCAGCTTGATGTATCATCTCATCTCATCTCTCAGTCATATCATATGTCCACATACTACATGATCACCAGAGAAGAAGTAATAGCTCAGCTTGCCAGTCACCGACTCTCAAGTCATCAATCAAGCCTGACACAATGATGAGTTTTAATCTTTGCCTTTACTGCGGATTTGCTTGTGTCATTTCAGGTTAAAGCTATGACCTTCTAGATCATATCAGCTGAGTCTCCTGGCGGTCAACTCACAGTTTCAACGTACAAGAACTGACACTTTTGTGAGTATTATTAATGTTTATTTTCAGGTCACCAGTGTCAGCAACAGTAAAGTACAGACAGTTGACAAAGACACAGAGTAGACTCCGAGATTCCGCTGTCAACTCTCAACAGTCCAATCTGCATCAAGGATTAAAGTACACAGAGTTGGATATAAAGCGGAATGTGGACTGACGATGGTGTCAGTTGGTCGGCTAGTATGGTACGATGGCGTTTTCTCCCAACTCATACCTGATTACTTCCGGATTCAGGCGCTCAGGTTCCCGAGTCATTATGGCAGTAGTACTTCGCACCACTACCACAATCACAGAACCGGACACCTTGTATGCTACATTGGCGACCAAAGATCCCAACTCATACATGCTGCCTTTCAAGTACTCATTCCGGCAAAAGTGCCTGAGTCCTGCACGGGAGGTAACATTGTGCTCCACATCCAAGACCACAGCTACTTGCATGAAGACATGCAACAAGATAAGTAGCCACTTCTTATATCCATGACTACCTTCTGCGTTCTGACCAGGGGTTTCTTGTTGAATATTATTGTCTTGTTTGTGATTATCTCAGCGGATATTCAGCCTGCCATTGTAAATACATCAAGGCCGAGGTTCCCACCTCCATATGTTGGTAGTGAGGCATAAATCAAAGCAGGTGTAGGTTTGGGCAATAAATGTTAAACATTTATAAACAATGTTACTATTTATAACCAAACCAAACCTGCTTTGATGTAATGGCCCTCCCATCCTTCCCCTCACTCCGCGGCCTTGTACACTACAGGTCTCGGTTTATAACAAGAGAAAAGAGGAAGTGGATACTGTGGGCAGACTATATATATCCTGGCTGAGCTGAGAGAGCTCCCCTAAAGGGAGACTACTCCCCGGGGGGATAACTCCCCAGGGGAGATAACTTTTGTTTTAAAACTTCCGTTTTATCGTTTGTATTGTATTCCTGGCGGAGATTAAGGCATAAATCAAAGCAGGTTTGGTTTGGTTATAAATAGTAACATTGTTTATAAATGTTTAATGTTCATGGATGCTTCATTAGAGGATTGGGGAGCCCATCTCAATCACAAATCGATATCAAGCTGTTGGACTTCAGAAGAGAAGCTTCTCCATGTCAATGTTCTGGAATTTATGGTCCTCAAGCGAGCCGTCCCAACATTGTTACCCATATGCGGGACCAGTTCGTCCTAATACTTACAGACAAACGAGCATGGCCTTCACCAGTCAGGAACATCCATTTACCATCAGCAGACTCCAGTTTACAACCTCATGATGTACAGGTGCTCGGTGAACAGCTCGATAGGGTAGACTTTTTCTATCAGAGCAGCCCAAAGAATGGTTGCTTCTAAAGAGATCGTCCACTGTCTACCAATCTAAGTAGGCGGTGTGCCTTCGATTCCTGTTGTATTTACTGCAGGAAAGTCTAGCTCTGGTCACAGTTCTCTCCAGAGTTATTAAACTTTCACCCAGTGTTAATCTGGCAAAAGATCCGAATTCGAATGGCAGTTCACTGCACCTGAACTTCCGAAGTGGGACGTGATTCAAATTCATCTGCACCCCCTTTCGAACCGATCTCATCGGTGGATTTAAAGTTCTTGTCTTATAAGTCAGTTTTTAACTGAGATTCACGCTTTGGACTTAAAAGCACTTAGAAAAAAGCTCTTAGACATAGTCAGCATTGATCTAATATGCTACTGGTGACATATACTTTGCCTGATTTTGTTGCCAAGAATCAGGCGCTACACGATACAGATTCAAGGGAGTTTTCGAATTCAACATTGTCTAAATTCTTGTCATCAGGCCTTGAATCTGACTCCCTCATGTGTCCGGTTTGGGCTTCAGCTGTATAAGTCGTACTGCCGGAATCGGAGTAGGGTGTCGACATCTGTTCATATCTTTTGCCCATCGATGCCAATAGGAGATCTCGGAGAATACGATATCCTCTTGCATTTTAAAACGATTAGGCTGGCTTACAGTAGAGTATCGATGGAGCATATCATGTTGGTTGAAGGCACCCACATATCAGGGCACTGACGGCGTCCTGGCCTCTGTGGACCAGTAGATCAGTAGATCAATGTCTGAATAATGCTTGCTCCTGGCAAACAAACAATGTGATATGATCGACGATGGTCGAAGACGAGCTCTACTCGCTAAGGTCTCGTGGTGGCGCTCAACAAGTGACCAGGCCACCGAGATCACCAAGACTAACAAGATTAAGATGACAACGACTTTTAATTGGGAGTACAGTTCATTTCTGGATAGAGGGAGAGAGATTCTTGTCATTCACATTTCCGCTTGTCCATTCTTCATCGTTCAATTGTTCGTGTTTTCGAGACGTTCAGGATACTTCAACAGCAATATGTTCTGGAATACCTGTTACGCATTTTAACCGCATTTTCAGTGCATCTGTGAGTGGTAGCCCTATATCCTCTTCCAAGTGACGCTTGGTTTTCATGATAGCCCTGCACTCTCTCCATTTGGCAAGAGTTGTCTGAGAGCATGGGCCTAAACTTGAAAGAACACATGAAAAATATCACGATTAAAGGGAAATGTCATCATCTTTTGAAATGAAAGTAATCACACTTGTTTTTCCTCACTGGATTTCGTACACAGCCAGACAACATCGTCAGATGGTACCAACATGATACCCATATTGCTTCCCATTTATGACCTATACATATCTCATCAAAGAAAAGCCTAGGACCCACATGGTCAGACGAGACCCATAAAGAATCAATTCGAAGATTACGATGGTGTAGTATTCCTGATGTGGGCACCATAGGGGAACAAACTGGAGCCCACTTCGAGCACAGATCACTCGGCCTTCCCCACATGGGTTCCATTTGCAAATGTTGTTGGGCTCTACCATACAGAAGCGTATTAGTGCCAGTGCGGAATTTTTTTTCCGAGATTTATCTCCTAATTAGGACTTATTATCTCCTAATTAGGAGAACTCATTATCTCCTAATTAGGACTTATCTCCTAATTAGGAGAAAATTATCTCCTTATTAGGACTTATTATCTCCTAATTAGGACTTATTATCTCCTAATTAGGAGAAAATTTTCTCCTAATTAGGACTTATTATCTCCTAATTAGGACTTATTATCTCCTAATTAGGAGATAATATTATCTCCTAATTAGGAGAAAATTATCTAAGGGCTATAGGGTACAGGGTGCACCACAGGTGTGTACGCATGCTACAATGACGTCACTTCCGAGCTCCAAGAGCTCCGAAAGCTCCGAACGTCCGGGAGTGAGGTATGCCCAACACCCGTCTTAAGGCAGTGATGCCCCGACGCTGGTGAGTGAGTGACTGAGTGAGTGAGCGAGCGAGTGAGTGAATGTGGGAGCTCTGAGCTCCCGACTGCCCCATCCCCGGGCTGCATGGCGACCGCATGCACAGGTCCATCATGAAGACCAAGCGTCACTTGGAAGAGGATATGGGATTACCACCCACCGAGGATCTGGAAAATGCGATCAGAATATGCAAACAACTGTTTCAGGACATGCTGCCTGGACGGTATCCTGGCCTGCCCGACGATGCGTAGGTCACACCGAACAAAGATTGAACTCCCCCAAAGGACGGCTTCTGATTGGACAAAAGACTACTTCAATTGTAAACATACCCAACGCGGCTCCCCCAGCGTGGGTATGATGTACTGGAAGGGAAAATAAAATGAGTGACCAGTCATCCTTGTTGTTGTTGTTTTTCTCTCATCTGTTTCATGGTATTATGACGCAAACCCTTGGTCAGCGACCACCCGCGTATTTGAAGTCTCGTTGACAAGGGACTAATTTCTGTGCGCGGAGGCCTCTCCCCGGACATGACCGCAACACCATCGGACATGACCGCATCTCCGTGGAGGAATGCATCCCCATGGGTCACTTGGGGGCACGTGACCGGAAGTGACCTTTGCCGGAACTATAGCGGCCTTGGCCTTTCCTTTGGGGTAAACCATTCTTTGCATAACAACCTTGCACCCTTCCCGACTAAAAGTGGTTTGGCCCAAGGTCAAGTTGAGGGTTACGGTGCTTTACATACTACTCACGATATAGCTGATAAATGAGGTAACAACCGATCACAGATAATTTTCTCCTAATTAGGAGATAATTTTCTCCTAATTAGGAGCTAATAAGTCCTAATTAGGAGATAAGTCCTAATTAGGAGATAATTTTCTCCTAATTAGGAGATAATAAGTTCTAATTAGGAGATAAATCTCGGAATTTTTTTTTTCACACTGGCACTAATACGCTTCCGTAATACGGAAGCTACATGTAAAAGGTACCATGTGTGTATTGTAATGAATATATTTCATGAATTTCCCAATCACTCTGACTAATGTGTCGCATGGAAGATCGCGATTGCCTCTTGATTAAAAAGGAAATTGATTCATTCGCGATTAAAAACAAACAGTTAAAAAAAATTCTGAAGAACTAAATTGCGAGGGGCAATCATACAGTTTTGTACTTCTCACATTCCTGTCACAGGAAAATCTATACAATGTGTCTATTGCATTACATAAAGTATCAATTGTTTCAATTATGTTCCACTTCATATCAAATGTATTCCATTTATTACCTTTTACTGCTACAATGTTGCAACAAGTATCAGAGAGGCACGTGCAAAAACAAATGTTTCGGTGAGATGTTTTAGAAGAAAAGGTTTCCCTTAAATGTTGTTGTTTTTTTCTTTTCCGTTTAATCCCTGGACATAACCACTGGGCATTTATTCATGCATTTGGCCACGATTTTACAATTTTGCCCTTACATTTCTCACGTGACCTGGGAGTAACAGGGCAGCATGTATTCAATTATTAAACAAAGAATTAATAAAAAAATAAATTACACATGTCACATGGAATTAAACTTTTGTTCACAATGTGGCATGTTGAACAGGTAGCAGTCATTTCAAGAATAGGCCAAAATCTGATCAATTATTGTATCCTTGAACTTGTGTTTACCAGAACACGCAGGGTAAATTTGATATCGTTCAGAAAATGGGTGAAATTCTGCTCATTCTCTCCCACTCTGCACTTATAAGTGAAGAATTTAGCTTGCATGTTGAGGTAATTGAGACAATCTTGCTTTTCAGTATCTGCAATACCATACAAATAAGATTGCCTATCAACAGTAACATCTAGTAAGGTTTTAATCCAATCAAAATATTTAACTATAAAGTTTTCAGATTAGGAACAGTCTAGGAAATAATGTGACATATCATCCTCTTTTTGACACTCCGGACAATCTGGAGAGGAAGCAATTTTGATTTTATGCAAATACTTTCTTGCGGGGACAATATTGTGAGCAATTTTAAATTGTAGTTGCTTGTGCTTATTTTCAATGGGCAAATCGAAAATAGGAAACAGGCTATGTGTGGTGTCATCTTGATTGGGATAATGGGCAATTTGAAAGCTTAGAATATGTTTATAAATAAATTTAGTGCTTATTTTAGGGTTACCTAAAAACATGTCTTCAGTTACTTTAGGGGGTATGTTTGGAGTTGACAGATGGTCTTTGGCTATGAATATTGAATAAGTTCTGACCTGTAGCACATTTTATTGATGTTAACACTTTTTTTATATAATCCATATTTAACTTGCATTCCGTTAAATGTTACATAAGAACATATACACGGAATTGTTGCTAAAATTGAAAACATTATTCTTTAAAATGAAAATATCAAACCTTACAAATTCGCAAATAGCATATCACATAGGTTTCAGAGAACGATACAAAAAAAGACATGAAAATATAATACGAAATTGATTATGATAGAACGGAGAATATAGTTGTGCGAAATGAATTCTGAGATAACACTGGATACGTTATAAGTAATTTCAAAAGGTGAATGAAAATTAAATGAAAATCATTATACATCCAGCTTGCCAAGGAAATCAGATTTCGGATTTCTTTTTCTTATAACTAGAGATATGTGTTGTAATTAACTTCTATAATTGGTGAAATATAGAGGAATTACCAATACGACACAGATGCACGTAAAACTTTGCGTAAAGGAGACAAAAGATTTTAAGTTGCAGGAGAGAACTTCTTGGTCTGCATAAAATGAAGATGAGAAGTGTGGTTATCTCCCCTGATTGTGACCTGTCACATGATCAGAAGATGGAGCTCTTGTGCAATTTGGCGGGGTCATCAGTCATTTGTTATGAATCCAGGACAGCAGGTTATTTACTGCGCTAGAGATAGTGACATGTGGATACAGACGTAATATAAGTGTAATGTAAGTACAGTACTTTGTTTACGAATATATTATGCTGCATATCTTCTGAATCAAGAGCAAAATCATGCATTGAAAATTACTGCTGCATGCCATGGATGTTCCGATCAGATCTGCAAATATACTGACAGAAGAGCTGAAAGCCTAGGCCTAGAGGTCACTGCTGGTCAGGTTTTCTACAAACCCCAAGCTGTTAAGTGGTCAGTTTGACCTAATTTCCCCACCTGCCCACAGGTCAATAGATCAGTTGGTTGAATGCAGACAATAACATATAGTGCACGATATCTTCTTCTTGTTGTTTCCAGTCCCCTACACAGGAAGCCTGTACATGTACCAGTATTACTAAATATAGCCACTAGCCTAAAAAAGTATGTTATGCCCTTGTCAACGGGAATCCCCCTCCCTCACCCCCCGGGGAAGGGTGGAGCTATGTCTAGTTTGTGCATTTATAGCAGCATAGCTCCACTGCAGGGCCTTGAGGCTGAGCAACACAACAGGAGAGGCCATGTAAAAAACTGATCTAGCACAAACCAATACGGTATATGTTGCTATTAAAGTAGGGTGTTTACATCACATGACTTAAGCAGGGGACATGCCGCGAACGACGGCATTTCACACAGTCAGTGCAATACAAAGGCGAAGTTTGCAGTGTTTGTGATATAAAAAGCACACAATAATTATATCAATATAAAGCTTATTCATTCGTTTTTTTATGTGCGAAGTTTAGTGAAAATCTAAGGGTTATTGATCCTGAAATGGACGATTTAATCTCGGACGGTCGAGGCGAAAACAGGGCTCGCCACGATGGCACATGGATTTTTGTGATTTTCGCGAAATCGGACATGAAATATATCATAAAACCCGGCTGCCAGAACTTACAGGCAGACATGAAATGTTGTTATAATCAGAATCAGTAGGTCCCAAATAGACTGAAACCGAATGTGCAAATTTTTAAACTGCATTTTAAAGAAAATATCCGCATTTGACTGAAATTTTCGAAAACCCCCCACAAAAACGTTCGATTTTACGCTGTAAATCAATAAAATCGAGTTGTATAAATTTGCACAAATAGCTGTGAATCACGGGAGTATGTACGAAGAAAAATAGGTAATTTACTGTGCTTATCCATCTGGAAAACCGAGCCGGCTTTTCAATCGAAAACTGGCACCACATTTCGAAAACGACAGTGTGACGCAGGTTTGTTGCAGCGCGCATTCAAGTGAAAGTTTGAACACGACGGATTTTATAGATTGAAAATATCGCTGGGCACCGTCGCTGTTCTGTATGACAGACATGTATAATGACTGAATTTATAAACAACATATCCCATATTCATGACATCCGTTTGATTGAAGTTTGTAGATAGAATATTAACGAAATAAACGGTTTTTTGATGGCAAAAATTGTGTGAAAAACACTTTGAACAGCAACTTGGCGCAATTTGGACCCATAAAATTCCCTTCCAGAGAAACGAATGATACAGATTCGAAAAATTCAGTTATTTTCGAATGAAATGGGTACTTGACTGTACCTGATTTCATCCATGATAGACTGTGTCTTTAATTTCCGAAAAGAGTACTTTCGACCAACGTCGTCAAAACAAGCAGGTTTGTTGCAGCGAGCATGAACTTTGAACACCACGTGGTCTATAGTACAGTCCACATGTCAAGGTCACTCTACATCAACGTGATAACGTGCACTTTCTGATTTAAAATAATTGGCAAGTACTCACAGGATATCCATTATCTCCTTGCAATTTCCATAAAATCTCTAAAAAAAAAAGACTGAAATCATTGTCACAGACAGCAATGCGTTCCCGCTCGTATAGCTTGGGTAGGCCTACGGCTGCCATAAGATTAACATTAGGAAAATACAGATAGCATAGGGCCTAAAAAAAACAACTAAAAAAAAAAACG
The DNA here is from genome assembly GCA_036873755.1 of Hanleya hanleyi. Lineage (NCBI taxonomy): Eukaryota > Metazoa > Mollusca > Polyplacophora > Lepidopleurida > Hanleyidae > Hanleya > Hanleya hanleyi. Next base: position 13,420 of record JAVTVY010014375.1, read on the forward strand.
GTGTCTGATTTTTAGATATTATGCCTAGTTCACAGAACATACTGAAGTTTCAGAAATTTTCGAAGTACAAAAATAAATATTAAGAAAACGGGCGGCAGACAATATAGCAATCCGTATCCCAGCACGAAAGAAATATATTATAACATGTGCTTCAAAGTGAAAATACTTGTATTTACCAAGGAAGAAATGAGTCTGAATTCAGTCTAATTTTCTGGTCTTTTTTTTTTGTAAACTTTTGTTCCATGTCACAGGGACGGCGGAACGGGGGGATGCCTCCCCCCCCCCCCACCACCAATATTTTCAGCAAAAAAAACAAAAAAAAACTGAACTCTGTGCTGAACAAGTACAACAAACCGGTGTTAGTGACATGGTGAATGCTTGATGAACATTTCCATTGAAATTATACATGTATATTTAAATTATTTATGCTTTCGAACATCGATCATTTGTTTGATGGCGAATAAAAACAATGTGGTGAGAAACAACAAAACCGGTAAAACAAATTGACTTCACACAGGCGAAGAGTTTTTGTTTTATTACCGCCTACAAAACGATTTCGGCTATCTAAAACCGCTGGAACTTCCGGGTCTAGGCGGCCCCTGGACCTCTCACCTATATTGGTGCTGTGATAGTGGCCCCTCCAATCACCAATTGCTTCTGTGGTGCCTGGATCAAGCCTCTGAACATGAGCCTTTGTTGTCATTTCACATTGCTGTTGTATCACTTGCTGCTGTGTATTCTACCACTCTTTGGTGTTTCAATTTCGAATCAACATAAAACAACTTAATTCTAGCATCATGAAATAGTGTCACTGGTACGATATTGTTTTTATCTGACTGCTTGAAGTTTGTGACCAATATTTCCTTTAATTGGAGAACACAATCGATGCGACGTTTTCTGGGCCACTATAAACCCGTTGTATGCCTACTAAATTAATATAAATAGATTTATTATTTACTAAGTTATATATTAAACATTTACAGTACAAAAGTAATCATTGTTGGCGAGTAATCGACCCTGATTAGTAATTAATGCATAGAAGAAATGGTATATCAGAATTAACATTTATACAAAATGATAATTAATAGTCCATCATCTTCTGGTAGATTCATATTAATATTAATAGCCGTGGTTAAGATATTGAGCAGTTTTCCATTCTTCAGGGGAGCATACTATTTATGGTATAAATATGATGGCGTCCTGGACGGCACCCACGTACCCCTTGTCAAATAGGAATATATATGAACATTAGATTTACGAAGTGCGAAAATGCAGTTTACCTATTTCTTTCAAAGTACATTCGGTGCTATAATTGTCAAACAAAATAGTTTTTTCGATTATTGATGTGGAAATTCTAATATGGACGATGGCTGAATATGGACTGCCGGATCTGACACTTGCTAAGTCAACCAAGACTATGGAGAGGAGCTCAAGAGGAACAGAAGTCTGGAGCAAGCAGATCTGAAATAAACATACAGTACTAGAAACTACAAGACGATTGGCGAAGTAAATGTGCAGTTTATGTTATTCATCACCAGTTGACCGCGACAAAAAGGAACATGAATAAGCAACTTAAGTGAATAAGAGACTCGGCAATCAGCCAGCTGATTGGTGGAAATGAAATACAGAATGATTGATGAGGAAAAAACAAAGCAGGAACTTTAGGACACAGTACAGAAACTACAGGTCGAATGAGAAAGATCTACACCAGAATATTGAAGCAATACTGGAGAAAAGCAGGAAGATGATTAACGAGTACTGCATAAAAGGGTCGAAATGCTGAAAGTGAAAGTTGGAGAACAGAATGAAAAGCCATTGTTTGAAATAGAAATGAACATTTAGGAGTTTAGTTCCTGGAAAATGAGAGCAAGATTTTACAAGAAGTGAATTGATATAATTTTAGGATTCAGAATTGTAGTCGTATAACTAATGATTTATGAACGTTTGAAGATGGCATTAAACAGGTTGTGAAGGAACTTTTATTATATCTCTGAATGTGAGCATGGATCATAAAAAAGTTCTGTTATCACATTATCTCGGATGTTCAACTTGGTGAATCAATCATCAGACCCAAGCACAAGCGCATTTGCCTGGCTGGTGGGATAATGGATGGTATAGATGAATATATGTATATTTTCAAAGAGTTAAATGAAAGTTAATAAAATAAGTTCCTTTTCGAATACATTTTTTTTTTCAAAAGAAAATCCTCATCTTTTACTCATTCCCATTGATGTCAGATCGAGTTTTTAATTTTCCACTATACCTTGACCTCTGTGACGTACTCTTGTTGGTTTGAATTTCGCCAAACATTGACACAATTATAAATAATTTGATTCCTCGCCATTAAACTAAACATGAATGTAATAACATTGAGAAAATGAAACCATATCAAATTAATATGGATCCAAACTCGTTACTTGGTTGCTCGTGTGAAGTCAACTAGCTACATGGATGGTTAGCGATGGGGGCCATTTGTGGACGCCGCAAACATACCTTGTGAGTTGTGCCCAACATGGGCTGCATTAATTAGATTCATCTCCATTCAACATGAATATAAATAACATTGAGAAATAAAACTGCAGGCAGATAATATGTTCCATCTTGCTTTGTTGGTGTGGTTGCCCAACATTGTGTTATTTGTCCCTTTTGTTTCATCTCCATATCTACTAAACCGTATCAAATAGGCTTGATCTTGATTATTCTTGTTTATATGGACAGAACGGTTGCTGGTGTGAGTTGTACCCAGAAAGACATTATTGAAGATCTTCATTAAACATTCAGAGAAAATATGATCAAATAAGAGAGATTTTCCCCATTTACGTTTACAGCACAGTTGTTGGTGGGATCGTACCACTTTTAGGAGGTGATGGCGTTGATTGTTGACATCGCTCCTGCCATCAATTCACCTCCATATTCCTTCTACGGTGTCGTCTTCATATTATGTTATATAACACACCTTTCCGTTCTGTTTTTCTTATCAATATTCATCTAGCAGTTTCATTTGGTTGATTTGTTCTTCTCTTATTGGCATTCAACTGACATACAATTCAAACATATGTTTCATATTGCTTTGGATAGTTGTGCCTGCCCTCTGTACATGTCATTTGACAAATACAATTGTTTGTTTATTATCTTGGTGGGAAATTTACCACACTATGTCGGGCATTACAGTTTAGTCTAGCTTTCTGTGTATTACCGTATTGCATCACCATGTTTACCCCACGTTGAAACATTTACTCCATCAGATGCCCTTGATGTTCATCCATTAACATCAGATGAGTTACTTCTTTGTGGTCATCTGTCATCACAGCTCCCGAGCTATAGACTATCTGATAGTGATTCCCTTAAGCCGGTGTTATAGGGGCTTTGTAGGTATACTTCATAGTTTCCACAAGAACATCTGCAATAAAAGTGAGGCTAACATTCCAAAGGCTACGTCTTAGAATCCTTCAAATTCTGGTCTGAATTTGAGGTGCAGAGGAAGGCTTTTCTGTGAAGTCATACGGCTGCTTTTTAGCCGCCAGACGTCATTTTGTCCAAACTATTACATATCTCTCCAATATATTCTTACTGCAAAAAATACCATTCGTGCGTTCCTGTTATGTATTAAGTTTAGTCTGTATGCACTGCGGAAATAATCGCGTTCAAACCATTTTAACACAATAATTGTGTTGAAAATAACACAAATTGTGTTAGAATCAACACCAATTTGCGTTCAACACAAAACCATCTTTATCCTCACCTTGTAGCTTTGAGACAAGAATTTGTGTTGATGAACATACAGGAATATCAAATTCACATGTGCAATTTCACCGACATAATATTTCAGTGTAACGAGGGTTTTTAGACATTTTTTTACTTCATTCTACCCACAGAAGTCCCCTCTCCGCTCCTCTCCAGCAGTCCCATCATGATATACTTTGTCCTGGTATATATATTACAAACAAATAATGACGTTAGTGGTACCGGCATTAAAATCGATGTCTTAATTGCGATGTGAACATCAAAATCAGAAGTATAACACATACAATACAACTATTTGACTGCAATAATTTATGCAAATTTATGCATAATTTGTTAATTTATTGACAATTAAACTTTAAATGTATATTGTCTGTGTTATCTTACATAATTACAAGTAAATTAAAAAATCCATGCAAAAAAAATTGAATACAGGTTGATTTTATCAATTAAATATGGACGAAAACATAGTTTTGGGTGCAAATTTGATACATATATGCAAATGATATGCAAATTAGGAGCTTACTATCAACCAATCAGGATCCTTGATGGAATATTTTAAAACAGTGACACTTGAAGTATATGTGTCCCAAAAATTATGAAAATTGAGCGAATATTTAACGATATCCATCATTTCAAAGTTGAAATTCCTTTGTGCCATGGGATTTTGGCATTTCCCATAGGCTCCATGTTAAAGAGGTAGTAGCGTGATTTTAGTTGTTCGGGTAAACTGAACAGCATGATCACTTGCAACATTTGCCAAAAGATTTTCAAGTATTGAAATCTCGTATTTCATATAGGGATCAATATTGTCAGATTCTTCAATTCGGCCTAGTGAACAACAGGAAAATGGGAAATGACTGAGATGACGTGGGATAACGTGATCAGGTATCCATGACGTCACATTATAAGCCGTCACAGTGCGATAAAAGTTCTAAGATCGAGTATGACGTTGCAAAGCATCACGCTCGGAATGCCAGTGCGCGTTTTCTGACGTCATCTCGGGCACTGGAGCCAAGTGCAGGTGCTGTTACGTTTTTCAGAGAATGTCAGAAGTGTGATTTCAATGCCCGTGATATTAAAAAATAAGGTCACAGAAACACGTTCACCATAGTTGCTTTCAACTACTGAATAACTTTTATCGAAATATGTTATTTGCTGAATATTTTTTAAATGACGCTTTTACCTCTTTAATGGCATGTCCCCCAAAAATCGTCATTTCCCGAACTTCAAAATGTTTGACATCCGCGAATACTGGACGGATTTTCGTTCTGTAAAGTTTTTTCTTCTAATACAGGTTCTGGCTTTCAAATGAGGTATAAATTGTATGTGTGTGATGAAAAATTTGTTTTTGTGTAAAATACCTAATTAAAGGATGAATATCACAAACATGCTATTTTACTGTTTTGCATATGGGTGCATCCTGCTTGGCCTTCATAGACTAGGTCTACATATTCCAGGAATAATAAATACACTATACCAGATATGGATGCCTATAGTACTTATCATAATATAGCAATAAATATATTGATCACTTACTGCAGTTTTAATATATCATAGTTAAAAAGCGATATAAAACACCTGGGTCAAAATAAAAAGCGTACAATTCAGGAGAGGCCCACGATCCTATTTACACTAGTTTATATCAATACTTGAAATATTTCCTGGCCATGCCGGAGGGAATAGGCAGGAGGGGAAATGTATGAACCACAAATTCACTCCAGGAGTCCTGGATGTTACACTGCATCCATTAGTGTTCCAGGGCAAACCTTTATCTAAGAATTAAATCGACAAGAGAAATACCTGTATATTTGGATTAGTGACCATGTGGCTTAATGTACTTAGTCACATTGGCCAAGTCAGTTCTGGAGCCTCAATCTGTGAAAATCATTCGTAAATTGTAGTGCATTAACTTCTTCCATAATTGGCCTAGAAGAGATTGTAGGTGTGATATACATGTGTAAGTTAGTAAACGAGCTCTACTAGAAATTGTCATTCTCATATATTATAATAACTTTTTTTTTGTACAACTCCTTAGTGTTCAGGTGTATCACATCTACTTTAAAATTAGGGTCTACATGTATATGGTACCTTTAACATTGTATGTACATTATTGCATAAATTGTCGCGCATCAAATATTCTGATGTCAGAGGGGGGCATCCAAGTATTACGTATGCAGCGAGGGGGAGGGAGGGGGTCTAAAAATCAGGGTTTTTTCCCATGTACGTTGGGTTAAATTTTGCATATATGGGAGGTGGTAAAAAATTCCATTTTTTTGTTTTTTGCTACGTAATACTTGAATGGCCCTCAAGGTCAGGACACATATGGAACTGACCTGCTAACCAATTGATCAACCATCAGACCTTAAATACCAATTAAGCTCCATGATCTAACTCGTGGTTAAATATGATCAGTGAAGGGAGCTGCCATTCCTATTGCATTGTATCTTCTTTGAAGTCCTGTTCATTAAATTTCTCTGATATAATTCAAGAAAGTGAATGTATATCACTGCTTGTCATAGTAAAATAATTTTAGATTAACCTGAGGTGTATTCTGCTTTTATAGGCTGTACATGTACAAGATTCCAGATTTGATTCTATTATCTTTAGGTCATCACAGCCTCATAGGTCCCATGTTATTGACATTGTCCTGTCCTTGAACTGTTGTGTTTGTCTCAGGTGTTGACCATTGCTGATTGCCCTTGTTGTTGGGTCATCCAGGAGAGCCTCACCTTCATCTACAATTTTCTACTCAACTAAGGTTCATTAAAATTAATAGTACCGGTACTTCTATCATGCATCGCCAGAGATTAGAGAGCAATTACATGTATGTGGCTAAGGTTGTTCATGCTTCAAATATGAATAGAGAACACTCATACTTATATTCTGGTAATGAAATTAACAGTTCGATGGTCAGCTTACTTCAGTGCATATTTCGTATAGAATACCTTGTGCCCAACTAAAAATAGAAATAAAAATAAAATCTGTTCAGCCATCCCCTTTTCCTGGGGAGGAGATGATGATAAACGAACCAAAAGATTACTGAGCCTAATCTCCGTAGGAAATATTAAATTAGCAGATTAACAATGTGTTAACCAATGTTCAAGTAAACTGATCACCACTATCTTAATGTCTGAGCGCAAGGGAAAGCTCCGTGATAAAAGTATCAATCTATTCTGACAAATTCCTGTAGTACATACTTGTATCGATGCAAAACATTTATTACCACAGGTAGAATTTCCTTGTGGACTCAGCTGATTGTTATGTATTATGGTTACATGTATATAATGTTGAAGCTTGTCACTCCTGATGTATATTGAACACAAGGTTACCGTTAAGATATTTGAGGTGTAATTGCTCTAGTAATTCAATCACAGAAAGTGCATTTTCTGATCCCAATATTGTCAGAATCGAATTTATTAAAATGGAAATTTGACCAAGTGTTACAAAAATAGGACCAAATTCATGTATGTTTCTCATACGTTTGGAAAGGTGATCAAATTTATTTTAATCTGGGGCTGGTTGAATGTTATTAATTGTCACATTGTATGTTTGATAGTTGAATGATTAGGCGGTTTATTGTAAACAGGTGGGGGTGACTAACCATTAGGGCTGGAGACTGCTGTGAGAGAAGACTGGCCATTAGGGCTGGAGACCGCTGTGAGAGAAGACTGGCCATTAGGGCTGGAGACTGCTGTGAGAGAAGACTTCGCTGCGAGAGAAGTCAGAACCATTTTCTGGCCATTAGGGCTGGAGACCACTGTGAGAGAAGACTGGTCATTAGGGCTGGAGACCCGTGTGAGAGAAGACTGTCCATTACATGTAGGACTGGAGACTGCTGTGAGAAAAGACTGGCCATTAGGGCTGTTGACCACTGTGAGAGAAGACTGACCATTAGGGCTGGAGACCGCTGTGAGATAAGACTGGCCATTAGGGCTGGAGACCGCTGTGAGATAAGACTGACCATCAGGGCTGGAGACCGCTGTGAGATAAGACTGACCATTAGGGCTGGAGACCGCTGTGAGAAAAGACTGGCCATTGGGGCTGGAGACCGCTGTGAGAGAAAACTGACCATTAGGGCTGGAGACCGCTTTGAGAGAAGACTGGCCATTAGTACTGGAGACTGGTGCGAGAGAAGACTGGCCATTAGGGTTGGAGACCTCTGTGAGAGAAGACTGGCCATTAGTACTGGAGTTCGGTGTGAGAGAAGACTGGCCATTAGGGTTGGAGACCGCTGTGAGAAAAGACTGGCCATTAGGGCTGGAGACCGCTGTGAGAGAAGACTGGCCATCAGGGCTAGAGACCGCTGTGAGAGAAGACTGGCCATCAGGGCTGGAGACCGCTGTGAGAGAAGACTGGCCATCAGGGCTGGAGACCGCTGTGAGAGAAGACTGGTCATTAGGGCTGGATACCCCTGTGAGAGAAGACTGGCCATTAGGGCTGGAGACTGCTGTGAGAGAAGACTGGCCATTAGGGCTGTTGACCGCTGTGAGAGAAGACTGACCATTAGGGCTGGAGACTGCTGTGAGAGAAGACTGGCCATTAGGGCTGGAGACGAGAAGACTGGCCATTAGGGCTGGAGAGCGCTGTGAGAGAAAACGGACCATTAGGGCTGGAGACCGCTGTGAGAGAAGACTGGCCATTAGGACTGGAGACCACTGCAGGAGAAGACTGGCCATTAGGGCTGGAGACCGCTGTGAGAGAAGACTGGCCATTAGGGGGGGAAACCGGGTAGATGGGGGTATCTGGGAGACTGAAGAGAAACTGGAATGGAATAAGTTATTCCTAATTCTTAATGTAGTAATGTATTGTGTAATATACCTAATAGAAATCAAGCATGCCCTGGAATACAATACAAAGAAACAAATCTATGTGCACATACCAAAAGATTGAGAATTGGTCAAATTCCTGTAATTTCTACACTTGAATCTGGTGGCACTGTACCAAATAGGGACATGAAGCAGGCAATAATGTGAGCCACCATTAATGTGGGAATTTAGTGTTAATTGAACTCTCAAGTGGTGTTGTACGTTTTACTATAAGGACTGTCTACATAATGAATGTATTGCTGATATTTTTTATTGCCGACAGTTGCTTTTCACATGAAGATGTGCCAGAATTCATTATGGAACACGTGTAGCACATCAGTACCCAGGATATATCTGTACAGTGCTGTTTGTACAAACATAGTTCCCTAACAACATGCCAAATGTGTGTGGTTAATTGGTCTATAAATCAAGTTTTTGCTATGAATATTGTACCATATAATGCTATCCCGGGACATCAGGTGAACTCCTCTCTGGCTTGTCTGTACATCCAGTCAAGTATCAAATGATGTTCACCAGAGATTTATGCTTCCATAATTAAGGTGGCTCTGTCAGTGAAACAACCTTCAGATGGAAGCCTGCAGGTAAGTACTAGTATAATCATGTACATAATCAGTATTGTAGATTAATGACTAGTCAGAGCTCTATACATATAGTAATTGTAAGAACTGTCCACTCATTTCTATTCCCGATATTCCTGATTGAGATGGAATAATACTCCAGCTGGTGACTAATTGACATGAGTGAGTACTTGCAAGTGTTGCAGAATCTATAATGTAAGTACCTACATGTATATTAGCATCTTCACATTCACATTTTTTTGTCTTCATTAGCTTGACCATAAAAGCTACAAATGAGACCATGCAGTAATTTCAACCTGGCTAGTGATGGTTACTTTTAGTCTGGCTTTGATTGGACTTGACTTGTTCTGTCAGAGGAATGCTTAGTACATTTTATTGGCCAAATGCCTGTCTCTGTCAGCTTGTATGTTATTGAGCTGACCCAAATCAGGTCACTTGAATGTCATATTACTTAACTAGGTCAGGTCAGTTAGGTCAGGATGACATCTGTTTGTACATGTTGATTATTCATGCATTAACTCTAATATGAGATTGTCAGCTACAGTTCCTACAAATGTAAACATGATACATGTATGTTACAGGTATCAAACACCCCTACAATGTACTGCATTTATAATTTGCTTTGGACCTTTCTATGACTGGAGTTACCTTCATGTACTTTAGGTAAACAGTTAGCAATTGAATTGAAAAAAACCCACCAAAAAAAAAAGTTGTACATGCTTCTCAGCCTTCAAGTTTTGCAACAGTCTGCTAGTCGGAGACTAGTCAGTGAAAATTCTCCCAGACAAGTAAATTGTCTAGCCCAATAGTCTTGTGGACCCGTGGATTTTCTTTCTTGATGATAATTAGCCCATTTTACAGACTTAATCAAGAACTTGCATTAATGATATTGGTCTGATTGACTAGTTCATATTTTTAAATTCGAACAATGCGTTTGTATAATAGTCAATACCAGTTGTGTTCTTATTCAGTGAGTACAAAAATACATTTAAGATATTTTATACATACCCATACATGTACCAATACAGGATGTACATGTATAGCTATATTATATATGAAGGCTCTGATCAACTGATTGTTCATTAGATATTAAGAGTGCAGTGGGGTGTGAAATAATGAATATATATCTAGAAAGCATCACCGATACATTTCACTACATATCCCCTCTATAAAACCATACATGTAGATTTTTTTTTGGTCAGATTGCGGTGTGTGCAGATACATAAGGCCTGCATGTGAATGGAGCTCTTTTGAGTCCTGTTGCAGAGTCTTAGATCATGACTGTTTGGGATTTTGAGACCTTTTTTTTTTGGTGCTCAAGTTTTAAACAAGGCTAGAATTCTAGTATCTATGGGTTAGGTACTGGCAGAGTTCCCAAATATTAAGAATTTCTATCCAGCTTGGATGACCCTTTTACCAATTAAGAGAAGCAGTCAATAAATCTAAACTACAGACGGTATCACACTGCTCCAGCAACTGCATTTGCAGTGACCCAATCCCTATATCCATTGACAGTTGTTGATTATTGCAATGATTCCACTGCATTTCCACGGCAGAGCCCTCAATGAATTGGTTAAGAGCTGTATAATGTCTTTTCATCTGTTTTGATCGACTCCAACTACATCTCCACTTCTTATTATAGCATTGCATGAAGTGGATGCTCTTATGTATGAGAAATGGCTCCCTTGCCACCACCATTGCCATTTCAAATGTGAATATCTCGAAAACCATTGGAGATTTTTTTGTTTTTTTTTGTTATTATTTATTACTAGATGGCAATGCAGTCATGGACATTCTAAACCATCCGGACACGGACAGCTTGTTCGATTTTCTTGAAAGTTGAGTATAGTGATCTTGTAGGATAGACAATGATCTGAAAAGGTTTTAGTGGTGTTAGCCTGACCCTAACGGCATCATTTTGACAAAAGCTTACTTTTTTTCTCAAAATGAAAGGGGAGAAGTTGCATGAATTCATGCATTTGATTTTTTAATGAGTATGGTGACCCCAGAACTTTTTTTTCATGGATCATCTTCTCTTAACCTGGAAACATATTTTTTGTCATTCAGAAAGTGATCATATAACAGTCTTTTCCTTATTTTAGGATTGCACTATCTTAGTATAGCACAGATTCTAGTGCAGAAAATTGGTCGAGTCCCGAGTGGGATTTGAACCAGTCACTCCCAGAATAGGGCACCTAATCGCCAGTACTATATGTCGGCAATCTAAACCACTTGGACCTCCCACAAAAATAGGAGGTAGCAGACCAGTATAGTCTTGAAAGCAGTACCCCTCTGATGGTCGTGATGACACCGGTTTCTCTTAACCTGATGAAAATATCTGAAATTAAACAATACATTGAACCTCTCCCAAGCCCCCACTTGCTCCATTTTATGCTGGCAGTCCTGTTCTGTCCGCCTTGTCAGATTTTCAATTGCCAGCCACTATCCATGAAGAAAAAATATTGTCTCCACATGTATAACCAAAAAACCTTTTTTCACAAGTCCTACATGTACTTAACTTACTAGCATCTGACATTGGTTAATCAGCCCTCATCCATAATGTCCATGTACTATAAATTCTCTGAGAATTCAAGTTTGTTCTCCAGGGAGATTCAATAAACATAAAAAAATGAGGTAATGTTGCCTCTCATGGCATCAGATTTTATACTTCCTACTGTCAGACCCTCTGACTGCATTGCCAAGGTTTAATAGAAAACATGGCATGCAGCTTTTGTGCTCCGGTCTCTTGCCAATCAGTATGATCCCTTAAAATAGAGTGGATTGGGCTTAGAATGTCACAGCTAAACATATGTTGTCAAATAGTTGTGTTTCTACATGTAACTTCATTCTTCCATAAGCTCCTACTTGATTCAATTTCCATCTCTCTCAATTGTGCAGATAAATGTTTTCTACGTGTACATGTGCAGGAGGAGAGTGACTCTAAAAATATTTAAGAAAGACTGAAAGCGCAGGTGTTGGGAAGGCAGTCATAGATTGTTGCCTACTGTATACAATTCTTATCTCTCATACATGCTTCCTGTATCTAGATCTGAATCAATAAGGACTGAATGTGCAGGTAATTGGCCAATTGGCAGTCAGAGATTGCTACAACAAGGAACAAACTTGTTTCTGACCCAGTTCTACCATGTCCAATCCCCAAAAACTGTGTGGTGGATCATATCGGCACATGTAGTATATGTAGGCTTATTCAACTCTGAATATCGATTCTATCAATAAAATTGAATAATCAAGTTCTATATCGGTGAAATTCTGCCGTATCTGAATCATGAGCGTGCATACATGTAGACAGTATACCCCGGTATGGCTGGAGTACTCGATCATGAGAGGAGGTAATTATACCTACATTGTAGGTATTGATTCTAGTATTAGGTTATGGATCTGATCTCGCTCAGACTATACAGCCTGATGATCGACTCCTGAATGCACTGAAACTGCATGTCCCCATTGTTTTACTGGGTCAATGCAGCCCTAGCTCTTTGTGTGTACATTTGCAGCTACAGTATCAAAACCTGATATTTTATATTGGCAGTCTGCATCCAGGTCATACTATTCGCAGTTATTGATACATGTGTATTCCAGACACCTGTGATGTACGGCTTATAGCGTTGGACACACCGGTTCTCGTCAGATCACTGAAGTTAAGCAACGTTAAGCTTGGTCAATACTTGGATGGATGACCAGGTGCTGTACTGGCTGGGCTGATCAGTGTTCAGGGTAATAGGAACTGTGAGCACTCTCGTGTTCTGGCACATGTATTTATAGGCACCATCGTGATATGGCTGAAACACGGTTGAAAACGACGTTAAACCCTACTACTCACTCACTCCAGATGCCTGTGTTAATTATAAATGTCAATTTCAACAACCCTCACTGCACTGATCCAAGATCTCATCCCTTCACATTCCACTAAGAATGTGGATGGTACTTTAGCTGTGAAATCATTTGATAGCTTTCCAAATTAATTGCCAGTCACCCAATAAAACCTGTGACATGGTGACCTGTACATTTTTAAACCTGTGAAACAGGTTTCTACAATTGACACTGCTGTAGCAATACATTTACTAATATTATGCTAAGGAGTTTTGGTTTAAAAGCCATGCATGTATGACAAGCCACATGTGAAAAAATTGCTATGATAAATGTGTATGAGCAACATGAAAGTCTCAGATGAAGATGAACCCACATGATCACCATGTTGAATTTAGCAATTATATTATCAGCTCAGATTATGTCAAGACAATGCATCATCCCAAGTCATTGTTCGTCTATCAAATCTTAGCCATGACGGATAGCTTGCAAACCATAACGATTACCAGTCACTTCAATCGGAAATATTTTGGAGCCCATTCGTGAACTCCTGACCTCTCAGAACATGCCCATATTTGAACGAAGTATGCGGTGGTATATTTTGTCTTTTTTGGTTGCTTTGAAGTCAGATGTTTGTATCCATGAATGGTTTGACATAAGAGACGGTCCAATGTTGTTTCCTCTTGGACCAAAGAGTTTCGCCTTCAGCTTTAATTTTCTCTGCATAAACCAGGCCTTCATCTGAATATACCGAGATCCCATGAAGGTGGCATATTGCCCCAAAATGCTATCCGTTGATTGGCTGATATTTTGAACTGACAGTTCCATTAATAAATGTACAGCCTTATCTCCCTGCAGGGCCTGGTACAGAGGTATGGGGTAAACAGACTTGCATTTATATTGAGGATGTTAGAATCAAAATGAACATTATAAAACGTGATGAGCTATTGGATCTGCTCAGTTTAAAAAAGTTTTTACTCTGACTTTAAAATAATGCCTTAAATTATCATGAGCATATGAAGCATATGCATGTATACATGTACTTCATCATGTGTACATGGTAGTAGCTGCATATCTCTCTGGGGAGTGGTTATTTAGCCTGTCAATTCACCCTTGAGCCCAGATAGATCACATGCTCCCAGTAAGTAATTCATTCTCTCAGGAATCTCTGTCTAACAGCAGGTAATACTGCAGTAATTGGCCTGGATTTCGCTTCCACAAGACATGTGCATACCTACATCAACATGTGGTATATATCTTTTGCTCGGGCTATGTAATATCACACAGCCCTGGTAGCATTGAGCTCCAGATTTTTCTTTCGGAATTCTCTTATGTTTTTGCATTGTTCGAGATTTAGAAGTGAATCTAGCCACAAACGTTTAGCATGATAGCAGTAAATAACATGTACACTCTGAAATATACCCAACATTTGTGAGATACATGTAGATCACCAAAGATTATTTAAATGCTACTGATGACCTGCAATACCAAGAGTAAATGTAGGGATTCAGTGCAGTACGTACCATGTAGTTGTTCGATGACGATTTGGTGTAGACTCAAGAAATATATTCGACAAAGCGCTTGCTGGAGGTTGTATTGTCAGCCTTTGTCCACACCATGATCGGGTAATATTAGCTTTTAAATGGGCAGGCATACACGAAAGCCTTGCCAGTTGATTGCTGAGACAATTCTTTTGACAAATTTCTTGATATGTTTATTAAATAGATTGAAACTGAATCTGTATATCTATGATATTTAATTAAACATAGACAAACACTGCTCTAATACAGTACAATCTATGGAGACCAGAAAAATATATTTCTTGATTTTTAGATTAAAGCTTCTTTAAAAGTTAAAGTGATCGTAAACCCTCAAGTATAGTTTCCATCAAATGAAAGGACATTGCGAACTGTGTTGGAAAATATTTATTGTAATTAAGGCTGCCGCGTAGCGTTGCAGCCATATTGCATCAGCTTGGTCTCATGGGGGCCCAAATCGCTTTGTCCGCAAGATTGCGAAAAAACAAAGAGTTGAGACTTACCGTCACAGGGCCAAATGTGGAGAAGATATTGAACTAGAAATTCGTAACAATTTGGGCTGTCTCAGATAAACGGAAGTCTGTCTTTCAAGCCCAAATTTTTCGTCTAAAATTCTTAACCGGAAGTTCAAAATCCAAAAAGAAAATCTGCGCAGAAACGTCTTTGCGCGTACTGCAAAATGGGCTCTCGCGAGACTTTTACGAGGGCTGCATGGAAGTGATCTCCCTTTATGTAATTGATCTGCTCGTTGAGGGCGCTGTGGTTAGCGAATAAACAACCTTGCTTGAAAGGCAAAACTAATGGATAAATAAGAAGAACTGCACTAGATTGACATTAGCTCTACCAGGCATTCATTACGTTCTGCTTCGCGCCTCTCCATGTAGCGCTGTAAGGGTCTCACAGACTTTACCGGAGTTGACCCAAGGTCATCTGTTGCCACAGTAAACGAACATGACGACCGTCTAACTGGGCGAATTAATATCAGCCGCGATTCACCGATATATATTTCTGCAACATATATAGTTCTGAGGTAATGTGTCAAAAAGCTGCCTTCAAACTGTGACACTGTCGTTTCGTAACACACTGAATATCCGTTAAGTATATTCCAAGATAAATATATGTTTTGCGATCAGTAAAACAGTAAGACAGAACAGTTCTTGGTTTCTGCAGGAATCCTGCAAAAGATGGCGAGACCCCTACAGGGGTAAATGCAGCGTAGCGCAAAGCACCCTGGGAGAGGATGCTAGATTGACTGGCACGATCTGGTGCCATGCTCTAGCTACCAGGCGTACATTTTGTTCTGCTTTGCGCCTCTCCATATAGCGCTGTAAGGGTCTCACGGACTGTGCCGGAGTTGACCCGAGGTCATCTGTTGCCACAGTGAACGAACATGGCGACCGCCTAACTGGGCGAATTGATATCAGTCGCTACTCACCGATATATATTTCCGCAACATATAGTTCTAGGGTAATTTGTCAAAAAGCTGCTTTCAAACTGTGTGAAACTGGTGTTTTGAAATACACTGAATAACTGTTTAGTGTATTTCGAGATAAATATACATTTTGCGATCAGTAAAACAGTCAAATAGAACAGTTCTTGGTTTTTACAAGAATCCTGTAAAAAATGGCGAGACCCCTACAGGGGTAAATGCAGCGTAGCGCAAAGCATCCTGGGAGAGGATGGATCTGGCGCCTTCAGCCTGTATTTCTATCGACTCTTCATGCCTGGCAACATCAATTCGATATCTAAACCAGAACAAGCGGAGTGATTCCTATGTTTTATTGCAGAGACTAAAAGCTGAATAAAACTTTGTCACTGAGTATTTTAATCGGAAGAAAATCGTGCTTGCCAACACGGGCAGCTAACACATGAACATGAACGTTGCGTTGCCCGTGCCGATTTTGACTTGCTCCAGACACGCTAACGTAGCACTCGCGAGTTGATCTAGTAAAGGCAACAACAAGAAGAAGAACAACAATTATTTTGCTTGATTTTTTGTCACGACATTTTCATTCGGGAACTCGACTTATCTCTTGAAGAATTCAATATTTATCCACTATAACACATTTTTTTGCGCGTGTTTCGCGCGCATTTTCCCATCGATAAAAAAGTCAATTGTTTGGGACAAAACTCAATTTCAAAATTTCTCAAAAATTCATTTCTTCAAATTCAAGTTTTTATTCTGGGTTACCTAGATGAAAAAGTGGCTAAAACCCCCCTGCTGTTATGATATTTAAGAAAATATCGTTGCAACAAATTTAATCTCCTAATCTCCACTCATAGTGGAACAGTCTGGTGAGAGAAATGAGCCCACCGAGTCAACATCCATCTTAACTTGCTGAGGACATTTCACGTTTCGCTTAACACTGCCCTCAGCTTAACGCTATGATTTGGCATGTATTCCATACGGTGTCACCTCTCAGCTGCAAAGGACATATTTCTGGAGGGACATAATCCTGTTCGAAAGTTGTTCCTGAAGCATCAAGTCACATGCCCGCCGCATTTAAACGAGCCAATGAAATTATCTGTATTTGAATATTTTGACCTGGGCATGTCAGTCTCACTTGAGTGCAGAGGCGCAAGACTGGGGGATTCTATGCGAGACAAAACTTAAGTTGTGCGAATCAGCTATTTTAGTTCTCACTCTAATGGAGCATGTATATTTGTTTTTCTTAAGAAAAATCATATTACAAACGACCTTACCTATTTCAAAAAAATAAAATCGGCGACCGTTCACAGGAAAATGATATGCTTTTTATTTTGTGATAGAGGCATTTCGAGGCCCACCAAGGGATCATTTCAGTCGAATTCAAACAACCAACAACATCATTTCAGTCGATGGCTTTCTGGAGGTGTGTCGTCGTTTTATGAATGTAATTGCGCCGTTGTCGTATCTCACGAGACCAATCATATGTGACTGTGACCATTACTGCATGGCTATGAGCAGAAGTTTCTACGTATGATCGTGCCATGCGTTAGGATGATGATCAACATCATGAAGTGAGGACATTGATCTTGGCAATGCAAAGCTAGAGGAAGGAGATAAATCTGTGTCATCAACGTCTCCCGATCGAGAGAAAAACAAAACAAAAACGTGTGTTCAAATTCTACAATGCCTGAAAAAAAAATGGAGAAACTAGTTGGAATACATGACAGTATGGTGATAAAAAAAAAGTTTCAGTAGTGGTGACAAGCTGAAGTACCAGGAAGACAAGTAAAAAAAATAGTTACTTCTGGACGGTAACTTTCAAAAACCTGAACGGATTCTTTAAAGATTTGGTATGTGGATAACTTGCCACAGGATATCACTCGAGATTGCTTTCCATGCTGGGTACTGAAGGTTAAGGTTCCAAGCCAAATCAGTAGTTTCAACGTCGGGGGACTTCAGACGCTCTGGTTTTCATTAAAATTTTCTCTGAAGCATCAAATTAATTAATGGAATAAATTATCAAATTATTGTACTTCGTATATTTCATCCTGTTATGACTGTCAAAGGTAACTAAAGCATTACACATTTTGGGAAATAGGAAAAACTATGTATTTCTAAAGATCAAAACATCAAAACCATAAAATCACACAGATAACGGCAGCCTTTCGAAGTCCATGAGTTCTAGTTTTTTATGATTTTATTACACAGAGTAATCTGCAAATAAAGCATAGTATTCTATAGTGGTCTGTTGCAATCATATCCAGGTCCAGTGATGTCACACTGCCTTAATACATATATTTCAAACTGTGTATGCACTTTCCAATGCTTAATTCAAGCTTAAGATGTGTATACTTTCAGTTTCAACAGACTCACTGTTCCAATGTGCATGTTTCACCAAAATCGGGGAAATTAAATGCAAGATTTAAATTGATTTGACACTTATGAGTTACCATCTCCCAGATTTTGGTGCAACATGCATAATGAAACAGTGAGTCTATGTTCAAAAACTCAAAGTATACACACCTTAAGCTTGAATCAAGCATTGGAAAGTGAATACAAAGTTTGAAATATATGTATTTAGGCAGTGTGATGTCACCGGACCTAGATACATGTATGATCGCAGCAGACAACCATAGAATACCATACTTTATTTGCAGTTTACTCTGTGTAATAAAATCATAAAAAATTATAATAAATATTTTCCCACAATGTTTGCAATGGTCTTTCATTTGATGGAAACTTTACTTGAGGGTTTACGATCACTTTAACAAGACAACTAATTTTAAATACAGAACTGACGCACAGGAAGAAAAATTTAAAACTGTCAATCTTGAAAAAAGTGAATATCATTTAACATGGTGAGTATGTAGCATGTGTAAGGAGCTTCTTGAAATTAGGGCGTTAGTTCCTTGATAGGAATGGCATATGCTGGTTATCCAAATGGGATACGTGCCCAGTTTGGTGTTCTGATCTGGATGGAGAGTTCCAATTGGAATGGCATATGCCATTCCCCCCATGCCATTGCATGGTATGGCATAATCCTTTGTCTGCCCATTTCCAAAAAGTATGCCATGGAGTTTTTAGGAGTTCCAACTCCGCGCACCATGTCACTCTGTTTGGAATGCCTTATGCCAGTTCCTTGCATGCCCCAATTTCAAGAAGCTAGCTTAGACATGCCTAAAAAGGTTTGCAAGAAATACATGTATAATAAACGTCTAGAGATTGTAAATTAGCCAGTTGAAGTTTGATACAAAAATATATTCAGCCATAATTGCAAAAAGTTATTGGTGTTTTATAAGTGTTAGTTTCTGCTGAATAATATGACAATAAAAGGTCTGACTGTAATTGAAAGTGACATTTTTGTCTCATAATTTATAGAAAAGGCACTAATATCTCTGCAAGCATTTGGAATTTTTGATAAATGGCATCTTACTCAGAACCTTGAACACTTTCTTTTCCTTGAAGTGATTCCAGTAATGTTGGGTTCCACTTGAAATGTCCAGGCCTGTACAAGTATTGTCACTATATATGTTGTACATGTAGGTACTTGTATTAACATTATCTTTACCATTTCTGTCATTGCAGGTCTCTGGTTACATGAAGACTTCATAATGGGGAGGTAAGATGTCAACTTGTCCTGTGAAGCATGGCTATCAAGAATTATGTATGGGGTAACATGTATCAGGGAGTGACGGGGGTTGTTGGTCATCTAATCTTGTGTTGCACATACTCGTGCAAGTTCAGCTTTCGCTGATTTTACAGACGAGAAACTGAAACATCCATTGTTTAACAGACACTTCTACACATGTGAAGTAACGAATGGGACACCCTGGATTAACAAAATTACGATCTCCTTCAAACCCTTCAAAACAATGGTGTGGTCCAAACTACCGAAAGAACTTCTAGAGGAAATGATCTGGCTGTGCATCAAGACATAGCCCATACTGTCCTACATGCATGGTTCGAAAGATGATCCAGTTTAGGATTTCAGAATTTTTTTATTATTTCTGTTTTATCTCTTCTAATAAAGTAGATACATAAATGCTCACCATGTTAAATAAAATTTCAATTTTTTTAGATTTAATTTTATTTTTATTTTTTAAAGATTTTCTTGCTGTGTTTCAGTTCTGTATTTAAAATTAGTTTGATTTGTAAACTTTTGAAGCTAAAAATCAAGAAATCTATTTTTTTTTGGTCTTGAGATAAAATGACCAACTCAATTTTGAAAAATAACAAAGCTTCAAACACTTTTTGTGGTTTCAATAAATTGACCATGAACTTATTTTGCTATTATAAAAAAATCACCCATAGACCCAATATCCACCTCATCTGTGGGGACAATGGGTGCAAACATTAATCAACAGTCACTCTCTCTATCCATTGGGCTAAATGTGGGCAGTGACTTAAAAAGAAAATATGTATTTACTGACAATATTAAAGTTTTGATAACAAGACACTGTGGGTGGACATAAAATCCCATCAGAATACTGGTGCATGGTCATACAATGTTCCAACCACCCTATTAAATCATCCCCACAGGCCCGCGAGACAAGAGTTTTGGAGGGTGTTGGCGGTGGTATTACGGTGAAATGTCGAAATATGGGGTCTCTATATATAACCCCATGCTTTATATAAATCCACATCGAGGCGTGAAACGGACTTTGGGTGAATCGAGAAATAAACAGTTTACCACCAAACAAAATACATCAGAATATTCTACAAGTATCACTTTATATATTCCCGTCGTCAAATTAGTAAATTTGTGCAATTTTTTACCTTTGCCGGGCGATTCAAAATCCAACCTAACTGTCCATCCATCTAGGAACAGTTAGATTATGGCGGGCTTCGTTCTCAATTCTGATTGGTCAGTCTCAACAGCTGATCAGTGCGTGACCTCTCTTGTCGGAGGCGTGTCGAGACTGACCAATCAGAATTGAGAACGAAGCGCGCCATAATCTAACTGTTCCTAGATGGCTGGACAGTTAGGTTGGATTTTGAATCGCCCGGCAAAGGTAAAAAATTGCACAAATTTACTAATTTGACGACGGGAATATATAAAGTGATACTTGTAGAATATTCTGATGTATTTTGTTTGGTGGTAAACTGTTTATTTCTCGATTCACCCAAAGTCCGTTTCACGCCTTGATGTGGATTTATATAAAGCATGGGGTTATATATAGAGACCCCATATTTCGATACTTCACCCGAATACCACCGCCCACACCCTCCAAAACTCTTGTCTCACGGGCCTGTGATCATCCCTATTCACCCCAGTTTATGATACAAGTAATACTGTTCTGTATTTCCATGATCAGGGCAGTGATTTATAAGTTAGCCTTCAAGTCTGGCACTCTGTTGACAAAAAGTTGGTTCTTGAAAAGTGAATTTACCTCATTTAACAAGTCTTAATCTCCTTTCAGTTTCCTCGAAGCAGTTGAGGGAAACCAGTTCAAGGAGGTGCAGATGTTTGTGAGAGCTAAGAATCTGACTGAAGAGGAGTTGAAGATTGGGCTCTTCACTGCTTGCAGATGTGGATTTGCAGATTGTGTGGTGGCTGTCTTAGAATCAGGATTATCATCCGACACGGAAGATGAGAATGGTTTCACGCCAATTATGGTTGCAGCCAAAAATGGACAAAGCAGTGTTGTTAAATTATTAATTTCTTGGGATTGCAATATGAGTTTCCATGGAGGACCAATACACAACACGTCATTACACCAGGCTGCTAGTGAAGGACACTTGGAATGTTGTCGAATCCTGATTGACATTGGAGTGGACATCAACTCACGGAATTCTCAGAGTGACACCCCTTTGATCTTAGCAGCTTACTCTGGTCATATTCAAGTCGTGAAACTTCTCCTCTCCCATAGTGCTTCAGTGCGATGTCGAGGCTACCTGGACAGGACAGCTCTGCAGGTGGCTTCAGAGAATGGTCACATCAACTGCTGTAAGCTGTTCCTGATGGCTGAAGCTGATATCGAGGCTGATGATGCGTTTGGTCATACACCTCTAATAAGTGCTGCTGAGAAAGGCTTTGTTGAGGCTATCAGAATACTGCTTCATCACGGTTCAGATGTTAATAATGTAAGCCATAGCGCTGCTACGGCTTTACATTTTGCTGCCCAGCATGGAGATACGGAATGCTGCAACCTGTTGGTAAATTCTGGAGCAGAAATCGATGCTCAAGACATCCGCCGGTACACACCTCTGATGATGGCAGCTCTGAATGGCCATTCTGAAACAGTAAGACTTTTGGTAGAGAAAAAATCCAATGTTAACATGGCTGCTTACAATCGACGAACTGCTCTTCACTTGGCTGCGGAGCGAGGCAAGTTAACCTGTTCTAGTTTACTGCTCCAGGCTGAATCCCAGATTGATGCACAGGATTCCAATCTGTGCACACCTGTCCATCTCGCTGCTTCACGTGGACATGTTGACGTCCTCAAATTCCTCATAGAAAGTGGATCTGATCTGTTTAGGAAAACCGCCAACGGAAATTCTCTGTTACACTTGGCCGCGGCTGGTGGCAGTGTGGAATGTTGTAAGATAGTAATGGAGAAAGGCTTCAGTATCAACATACAGAACAATGATGGTGACACTCCACTGATGGCTGCCGTCAGTAGTAAACAGATAGACACAGTGTTGTTTCTCTTGAAGTCTGGCTGTCACGTCAATATCCGTGGACAACATGGGATGACGGCTCTGAACGAAGCAGTGTTCCGCCACTACGGCAGTGTCCAGATGGTTGAGACATTGCTGGAGTTTGGTGCTGACCCAGATATCGCAGATGATGTCCATACTCTTCCTCTATGGTTTGCTGTTGATAGTGGTAACATCAAGATCATCAAACTTCTACTGCAGACCAATGCCAGGCTGTGTCAGCGATCCACCTTGTCCAATACTTGTGGGCCTTGTAACCCTCTGGAACACTCGGTACACAAACAGAACCATGCTATTATGGAGGGTCTAACCCGAGTATTCAATGAGGATGCCATCAACACCATTAAACGCTTACTGAGAACACAGTTCACGCCTTCCACTCCACAGTCTCCCAACAGCCAGTATTCTTTCAGCACACGAGAACTCCTTCACCACATGGCTACCTCTACCGGCACCTTGTGCAATCTCTGTCGAAGAAGTATCCGTTCCAGCTTGGGTAGGGGAGGTCAAGTCACGGAAACAGTCAAGAGGCTGAACATGCCGCAATCGTTGGTCAGGTTTCTTAACCTCGATGATCTAGATGTTGAGTGCAATGAAAACTGTTGATTGCAATAAGAGCAAAATGTGTATTGATATCTTCCATTTTAACTTCATCCAGCAATTGTTATTATTTATTTATTTTGGTTATTATTAGTGAGATTTATTGCATGCCAAAAGCCCCTGTTATTATGGTCTGGCCAAAGTTTTGTTTTTGCTTGTGTTCCATGTATAACTGATGTACATGTAGTTCTGTTTATGGTTGTGTTCTCGGTCTATCAGTAATAGTAATACTACATGTACGTTTATATTAAATGTATTCTGCAGGTTTATTCAACATTATTTCATTAATTTTGTGTCAGTAATACATAATATACAGACACATGTACATGTGTATATTGTATTTTATTGTACCATTGCTTTCAGTGATCTCATTCCCATATTGGGGGTTTATTTGTCTTCACATGTGCCAAAACAACGCACATCAGAAATCCTGTAGATGTATGTATACATCAGAGTTTCATGCCTTTGGTGGTTGTGTAGATGTCCCCAATTAATTTATAACAGAAATTCAATGAAAAAAGTCTTTAGTTCTGGGTGAGGGACCTGTGATGTTATTGCTTTTTCCTTGTTTGCCCCATTTGAAGACTGATCACATGAAGGTGTATCTTGTCAAAACCCTAAACCTGCACTATTCTAACAGTTATCTAAACCTGCACTATTCTAACAGTTATCTAAACCTGCACTATTCTAACAGTTATCTAAACCTGCACTATTCTAACAGTTATCTACACCTGCACTATTCTAACAGTTATCTAAACCTGCACTATTCTAACAGTTATCTAAACCTGCACTATTCTAACACTTATCTAAACCTGCACTATTCTAACAGTTATCTAAACCTGCACTATTCTAACAGTTATCTAAACCTGCACTATTCTAACAGTTATCTAAACCTGCACTATTCTAACACTTATCTAAACCTGCACTATTCTAACAGTTATCTACACCTGCACTATTCTAACAGTTATCTAAACCTGCACTATTCTAACAGTTATCTACACCTGCACTATTCTAACAGTTATCTAAACCTGCACTATTCTAACAGTTATCTAAACCTGCACTATTCTAACAGTTATCTACACCTGCACTATTCTAACAGTTATCTACACCTGCACTATTCTAACAGTTATCTACACCTGCACTATTCTAACAGTTATCTAAACCTGCACTATTCTAACAGTTATCTACACCTGCACTATTCTAACAGTTATCTAAACCTGCACTATTCTAACAGTTATCTAAACCTGCACTATTCTAACAGTTATCTACACCTGCACTATTCTAACAGTTATCTAAACCTGCACTATTCTAACAGTTATCTACACCTGCACTATTCTAACAGTTATCTAAACCTGCACTATTCTAACAGTTATCTACACCTGCACTATTCTAACAGTTATCTACACCTGCACTATTCTAACAGTTATCTAAACCTGCACTATTCTAACAGTTATCTAAACCTGCACTATTCTAACAGTTATCTACACCTGCACTATTCTAACAGTTATCTACACCTGCACTATTCTAACAGTTATCTACATGTACCTTTTTGAGACCTACAATGTCTACACGAGAATCCATGTATTGAGAGGTGATGTTGTACATGTTAGAATTGTTACATGTATTAGATTATTTACATCTCTCCCAAATGTCTAGATAATCAAAAGAAATTGAATTATCTGGTCAAAATGGAATTCATGTAATAGAACTTAATAGGAAATATGTTACAGTAAATCACTTGAATTATTAAATCTATCTATCAAAATTCAATCATCCCTAAAATTCAATCGGCTGTTCTAATAAATTTGATCACCTTTTATAATCATTGAAATAATGAAGAAATAGTGGATTATATGTACATGTACGATTTAGAACCATTTTGTCAACCTCGTTTTCTTATAAATTTGATCAGCCCAGATTGTATGGTGGGAATTCACTTCCTGTGCCTGATTTATTGAAGGGATTGATCTGTGTTGTAGCAGATTAGAATTCAGATGTGATATCATTAAATCTTGGCTGTGTGATATTCTTAGTTTGAGATTAATTGCTTTTTTGATTTTAATAGTCCATCAGATTTCAAGGAAAATTTTGTTCATGTTGTGATATATATTGCTGACTGCATTGTTTTGTTGTAATTTTTTTTGATGTATTTTTTATTAAAATTGATAAACCCAATTCATTTTAGAACAGGCCATTAGGAGTGCCTGTAAATTAGTTACCCATATGAACTAGAAAAAGAGCGTTTTAAAATCAAACCTGTTTCGAAATTTCTGTGTTTACAAGTGGGTATTCTTAGTTGCCAAGTGTTGCCATCTTCACACATCGAGTCAATTTTTATGTTCACACTTCTAACAAGCCTTGATACATGTTTATGTCATCAGTAACTTGTCTTAAAGGAACTTATAAATACACATGTGAAGTGACTGAGCTTGGATCCATTTGACTTGAAATATCTAAAAAGCGGGTTATTGATCGGTTGACTTATATATCTTACAACACCAACTGCTATATCAGGAGGACAGGTGTGGCGATACTGGTGGAAGATGACACCGGACACACTATCAGTGTGCAACTTCTGATTGTTTCATCTCCTTTTCATCTATGAGAAATTTAAATCTCACATTTTGAAGACAAGTTTGTTTGATATTTCAAGGGTGTTTGGATGTGTGCATATAGAAATTGGATTGGTGAATGAAGAGGAGTTTTGTATCATGATGTGATTGTTATTGCTAAGTTAATAATGCACATGTTAAGGAAAGCACAACAGGCTAATAGTTTGGACTGTTAATTAATTCAATACTACATGTATATGTACAATGTAGACTTATCAATGTTAGTTAGTGCTGTTAAGGCCTCTGTTAATTAATCTTTAGCTTCTCATGACCCGCCCGCATGTTTTTTGTCGTAACGATAATTACGCATTGTTTTAATTATTTGGCATTTTTTGCTGCAAAAAAAAAAAATGTGCAGAAAACGGCATGCCTACCTGCCGCCGGCAAGTGAATTTTTCTGGCGACAGGTTGCAAAAAAATCTGCCTGTCGCATGCGGCAAGTAGGATTTCATCCAACAAAAACGATAAAATGCGATCAATTTTCGTAAATACCTTTTTGAAGACTAGATCTATCTGAAGGAATGGACAATCCAAGAAATAATCCATTGAGAATTTATTTCAAGCCGATCTTTGGCCATTGTTGTTGGTGTTCTCTGTCAACATTTCCCGCGACAAGTTACTTCCGGTTGCGCGTGAAGTCCTGCGCGTTAGTCCGGTACATGCAAAAGTTGGACCTGTTACGAAACGGAATTGGACTGGGTTTTTTCAGTTCGTTTCGATGGTAAATAATATTGTTGGCTTCTTTGGACTTCTGTTCACAAGCTGACGTTTTTCTATGCAGACATTTCAGTTAACTGATAATTCCAACGGGACTCTGGTGGTTGATTCTAATTTATTGGAAGCAGCAATTTTACAAGGGGAGACTATTGATAAATATAACTAAATTTTGTTGGGATACTGGTGAACTCCCCTCAAATTTTCCTTCTTTAAAAAGGGTGTTACTTGGATATAAATTCTATGATATAATGTCACAGGTGCCATTTAAATTTCACATGATTTAGTCAACAACAAAGCTTTTTGCATTTCTAATTGCAGAAATTAGGGAAATAGTTGTCTTTGACATATCAAAGTTGACATACACTTTCCATTGGTGCTCGAAGTTTACCACATACATAACTTCTTTTTTATTGCAATGTCTTAATGCAGCCAAATAATTAATAATTAATAATTACAGCATTCAGCATCATCATAATTTCCTCCCAAGGTCATGAGAAGCTAAAGATTAATTAACAGAGGCCTAAGTTTTGTCAATGACGGGGATGAACTACACTATATTAGGTAATGTACTGTTAAGGAATATCATTAATGTGTGTGCTAATGGATTGGAATAACATAGCTTTTCTTAAAGTTGTTCAAAGTGCCAAAACAACAACGATAGATAGAGGTAGTAAACATGACTTTAGAATTGTCAGTACAACTTAATTGTGTTGGTGAAGTGTAATTCTCCTTGACTCCTACAAGTTCGTATTTTAATGATCTGTATCTATCGGCTGTTTTGGTTGAATGCTCACAATACAAGATCATGGTACTAAACATGGTAAATTAAAATTTTCATGTGCACTCGCTTGAGGCGATGCAAATTCAATAATGGGAATGTTAGAATCAAATGTATCAATTCTTATCACACAACACATATTTAGCTTGAAGTGTTTCCAAGATGCAGTTGGAGTTTCTAAACAAAATGTCCTAATATTAGGTACCATTTGTATAGGAATCATGAATATGGGTGAATGAGTACTAACACATTATTCATGTAATATGTTGTGGTCATTTCCAGTAAAGCAATAGACTTGTGTAATAGCACCTTACAATTAGTCCTCTGGATGTGTACTCTGCAGATTTGAACATCATGCAGCTTGGAGAATTGGCATTAAACACTAAATGGTTCATTCTGAAAGCAGGAATAAAACCCAACATTACCAGTACCGTATCTGAAATATATTATCTGAAGTGCAATTTGTCGATGTTAGCCATCATACTTCACTAACAACTCTTTTACCACAATTTTACTGTTTGAGGAGAATGTTTCACTTGTACCAATGATAGAAAAACATATGATAGGAGAATTATATTGGAATACTAGTTCACACCTCTGGAGATCATTTTACCAAAGGATGCTTGTATGTTCATATCTTAAAGAATTGGTTGTGTAGCTGGGATGGTCACAATTTGAGGTCCTCTGCTTTTGTTTCAGGATTCACCATTTTCTTAGAACAGTTCAAGCTGGCTTCATTCTTACGCAGTTAGGCACAAGAATAGATTTGTTCTCTATCCATTCCGATCACCGTAACTATATGCAAAATTGAAATTAATACTAAATATGCCTGCAGTTAATGAAAAATAGCTTTAATGAATAATGTTATACTCAGACTGTCAATTCTGGTTGATTTAATATACATGTATTTCATTAAACTTCATGCTGCGACATGAGGGTTTCTCCTAGGTCATGAAAATTCCTTGTTTTTATGGCTGCATGTGCTGGTCCAATGATTTCTCATCTTTCCTACATTGATTTTCTTAGGGAGGACTTTCATTGTAAATTAGCATGTATGTTAAGACCATACAAGTAGTATTAGTATTGAGGGTCTATATGCTGATTTTTGGGCCCTGAAATTTTTGCTCAAGAAGTGTAACATCTGCTGGAACCTACTGACCTAGATTCCTGACTCTGTGTTGACGTGGTCATGGTCAAATTCTTGAGGAGTGAAACTTCAGTGCCCATGCATGTCAAGAGATAGGGAAAAAATCTTGAGGAGCAAAAACCTCCGGGGCCCCATGTCAAGAGATAGGGGAAAAACTGGCATACAGACCCTCATTACTACTAAGAGCAATCATTACAGGAGGACTCTAGTGCCAATTACAAGCGTCTGGTTCGTCATTCATAATTCAGCCGTCGTCCATTAGAGAATCACCATTGGTTCAGTATGCCTCTCAGTTTAGACAAGTGTTGCATGCATCTAATAATATAAATTAATATCAACTACTGGTACCGATTTTTGGTTTTCGATCCATTACTCATAGCCTTGGAATGTTCAAAAGGAATACAATCATTGGTTGCCTTCTGGTGGTGCATTATATGAGAGAAACACATTAGAAGATCATTTATTATGTATAACAACTTGTGATTTCCCAAGCGACATTTCATGGAAGTTTCTATTCGCGTTTTCAAGCAATTTGTAGAAAGAAAAAAAACAACTGGCGAGATCCTAATCTAGAATTTCAGTTGATTTCGGTTTGAAGTTATTAATCACAATGAATTTCTACTAGTTCATTTTCTCCAGAGTCACTCGAAGAGAAATGCGTTGTTTCAGATAAAATTATATTTGTTGTTTTCTTGTAGACATTTAACAGTCTCAAGGATGAGTTTTGTGTGTTTCATTCTTGTAATTTTCATGGTCATGTGTGTGAACATGTGATTGAGATTACATTTCCTGGATCTCTATAGATATATACTGTTCATAATTTGTCCGCATGATTTTGTGACAGAAACAAGAAAAAATATCTCATCAATCATATTGTCGGACGATACCATTTTCTCCAAGAAGAATATAAACGAGGACTAGTATCTACACAGAATTATAATTTTTTTATTTCTAGTTAATCTTACTGGTATATTTTGTATTCGTCCTTGACCTCGTCTTTTGGATTGACCTATACTATCACATACTTCTCACTTCGAAATGTCTGGATTTTGCACATTTGCATGAAGTTAAAGTTTGCTGTGTATTTGTAATGTCCAATAAAAATGGCTGATACAATATTCACATTTTACATATTGTTTCTCAGTAATCGTTGATAAGTGTTACGTGGTTTGTTGTTATACCCTTGGGAATGAGGTCTCTGGAAAGGTTTGTACCGGAGGCACTCACAAACTAACGGTTTATTAATCACAATTTCTAGAAAAATAAAGAAATAGAACAGTACAGATATATGTAGTAGCCTACAGACTGTCACTCAATATTCAACCATCGTCAATTTAAGAATATCCGTGTCCATGATCCAAAGACGTAATTCATATAATAGATTTAGCACCAAATTAAAACCATCATAGTAAACATAAAACTTCAATGATGCCAGCAAGACATCTCAATCTGTGTCGCTGATCAATATTCTTAATCCATATGATTTTCATTGTAAATGGTTATCTAGAGTTCAGTATGATGTATCTCCTGTCACACTTTGATTGTGACTGTTCATATGAACGCTATGCGGATCTTGAAATACATACATGTAGGTTCATTCGGCCTCCAGTCCCGGGTAAGCAGAATTAGACACAAGTTACGAAACGTAACGCCATGATCTTGCACGCTACGCTCGTATTTTGCTATCAGCATGCGATGTGGCCAAATTTGAGGCGTTTGATGATATAGCCCTGTTTTATAACTTTCTGCAATGTTTTGTGACATTGATTAAAATCGCCACATTTAACACAGGATCTAGCAAATGCTATACTAGGCGAGATATGTATACGCCATATGTGGGTCCCTCTGGTATATTACTGTCCAGATAGGAAAAGTTTATGATGTCGAAATTGTAGTCATCTCTTTTGTCGTAAAGTCGACTAGAAAGAAGGCCCGCTTCATTTTTATAGAGATATAGGTCTAAATACGATGTGCCGTTGGGGCCATCTGTAGTTTCCTTCAGATCCAGTGAAGATCTTCACTGCGGCATTTATATAGCGATTATCCACCGCAAGAAGATCGTCTATATAGCGAATAGACATCAGCTCCTCGGAGAGCTTGTCGTAAGAAGCGACTAACTGGGGTTCCCGGGTGTAAAAATCGGAGTGTGTCCAAATACCACAAAATAAAATAGTGGGCTGTTCAAATCACTTTTCGTCCGTGGTCCGTCGTCCGTCCATCCGTCCGTCGTCAGTCAGTCCGTCCGTAAACAATTCTTGTTACCACGATTTCTCAGGAACTACTGCATGGATCTTTTTCAAATTTGGTACACAGGTTCCCCTTGGGGTCTAGTTGTGCAAGAAACCTTTTCTGGTCCGATTCGAAAATCCAATATGGCCACCAGGCAGCCATCTTGGATTTCCCCATCAAACCCAACCACCTTGCTGGGGGTCTAATAACACCCCAGCCACCAGTCAGATTTTTGGACCGGATTCGGGGCCTTCGCACACATCGCCGGAAGTGACATCATGTATAGTAAAATAGATGTTTACCGAACATTTCGATTACTTTTCAAGTCTGCATAATACCTCTGTTGACCTAGCATTAAAAAGAATTATCTGGAGATAATTTTCCCTGTTTATCTGGACAGAGCATATGAAAAGTAGTTCGCTCATGTGCAACACTAAAGGAGTTGTTCGGCCGGATTCAAACTGAACCGTGCGTTGGTTGGTTGGTTTCCCCTATACGTCATAGCAACGTAATAAAGGTCAACTTCCGCTATTGGTGGCAGGGATGGTAATGGAGCCTGCGAAATGGAGCATGCGCTGTGGGGAGGATGCATCAAACCTTGTTACCGCGATTTCTCCGGAACTACTGCATGGATCTTTTTCAAATTTGGTACACAGGTTCCCCTTGGGGTCTAGTTGTGCAAGAAACCTTTTCTGGTCCGATTCGAAAATCCAATATGGCCACCGGGCAGCCATCTTGGATTTCCCCATGAAACCTTGTTACCGCGATTTCTCAGGAACTACTGCATGGATCTTTTTGAAATTTGGTACACAGGTTCCCCTTGGGGTCTAGTTGTGCAAGAAACCTTTTCCGATCCGATTCGAAAATCCAATATGGCCATCAGGCAGCCATCTTCGATTTCCCCATAAAAGCTTGTTACTGCGATTTCTCAGGAACTAGTGCATGGATCTTTTTCAAATTTGGTACACTGGTTCCCCTCGGGGTCTAGTTGTGCAAGAAACCTTTTCTGGTCCGATTCAAAAATCCAATATGGCCACCAGGCAGCCATCTTGTATTTCCCCATGAAAACTTGTTACCGCGATTTCTCAGGAACTACTACATGGATCTTTTTCAAATTTGGTACACAGGTTCCCCTTGGGGTCTAGTTGTGCAAGAAACATTTTTTGGTCCGATTCGAAAATCCAATATGGCCACCAGGCAGCCATCTTGGATTTCCCCATGAAACCTTGTTACCGCGATTTCTCTGGAACTACTGCATGGATCTTTTCCAAATTTGATACACAGGTTCCCCTTGGGGTCTAGTTGTGCAAGAAACCTTTTCTGGTCCGATTCGAAAATCCAATATGGCCACCAGGCAGCCATCTTGGATTTCCCCATGAAACCTTGTTACTGCGATTTCTCAGGAACTACTGCATGGATCTTTTTCAAATTTGGTACACAGGTTCCCCTTGGGATCTAGTTGTGCAAGAAACCTTTTCCGATCCGATTCGAAAATCCAATATGGCCACCAGGCAGCCATCTTGGATTTCCCCATGAAAACTTGTTACCGCGATTTCTCAGGAACTACTGCATGGATCTTTCTCAAATTTGGTACACAGGTGCCACATGGGGTCTAGTTGAGCAAGATACCCTTTCTGTCCGATTCGAAAATCCAATATGGCCACCAGGCAGCCATCTTGGATTTCCACATGAAACTTAGTTATCGCCATTTCTCAGTACTGCATGGATCTTTCTCAAATTTGGTACACAGATTCTCCTTAGGGTCTAGTTTTGCAAGATACCTTTTTCGGTCCCAATCGAAAATCCAATATGGCCAGAAGGCGGCCATCTTGGATTTCCCCATGAAACCTTGTTATCGCGATTTCTCAAGAACTACTGCATGGATCTTTCTCAAATTTGATACACAGGTTCCCCTTGGGGTGCAAGATGCCTTTTCTGGTCCGATTCGAAAATCCAATTTGGCCACCAAGCAGCCATCTTGGATTTCCCCAAGAAACTTTGTTATCGTCATTTCTCAGGAAGTACTGCATGGATCTTTCTCAGATTTGGTACACAGGTTCACCTGATGATCTAGTTGTGGAATATACCTTTTTCGGTTCAAATTGAAAATCCAATATGGCCACTAGGCGGCCATCTTAGATTTCCCCATGAAACTTTGTTATCGTGATTTCTCAGGAAGTACTGCCTGGATCTTTCTTAAATTTGGTAGACAGGTTCCCCTTTTCGCCTAGTTGTGCAAGATACCTTTTCTGGTATGATTCGAAAATCCAATATGGCCACCAGGCGCCCATCTTGGATTTCCCAATGAAACTTTGTTATCGTGATTTCTCAAGAAGTACTGCATGGATCTTCCTCAAATTTGGTACACAGGTTCCGCTTGTTGCCCAGTTGTGCAAGATACCTTTTTTGGTAAGATTCGAAAATTCAATATGGTTGCCAGGTGGCCATCTTGAATTTCCCCTTGAAACACTGTTATCTTGAATTCTCAGAAAATATTTCATGGATCTTTCTGAAATTTGGTACACAGGTCCCAGATGGGGCCTAGTTGTGCAAGATAGCTTTATCGGTCCAATTGTGGTCCAGTTGTGCAACATACCTTTCTGGTCCGATTCCTAAATCCAATATGTCCATCAGGCGGCCATCTTGGATTTCCCCATGAAACTTTGTTATTGCGATTTCTCAGGAACTACTGCATAGATCTTTATCAAATTTGGTACACAGGTTCCCCTTGTCGCCTAGTTGTGCAAGATACCTTTTCTGGTCCGATTCGAAAATCCAATATGGCCACCAGGCGCCCATCTTGGATTTCCCAATGAAACTTTGTTATCGTGATTTCTCAAGAAGTACTGCATGGATCTTCCTCAAATTTGGTACACAGATTCCCCTTGTGGCCCAGTTGTGCAAGATACCTTTTTTGGTCAGATTCGAAAATCCAATATGGTTGCCAGGTGGCCATCTTGAATTTCCCCTTGAAACACTGTTATCTTGAATTCTCAGAAAATATTTCATGGATCTTTCTGAAATTTGGTACACAGGTCCCAGATGGGGCCTAGTTGTGCAAGATAGCTTTATCGGTCCGATTCGAAAATCCAATTAATACAGTATTCCCGAGTTGTGACCTTGCATCACAAGAGTCGGTGGATCAAACGGTGGGGCATATTCTATATATTGACTATAGAGAATATCCATATCTTCACCTTCCATATCAAGGAGTTCAAATAATTCGGAATTAAAATGTATTTAGTCCATGCAGTTGCAAGTGAACTGCCCCACCCTTTCGTCTGCCGGCGGGTCAGCTACATGAGGGACGTCACTCTTGTGACACAATGTCACAACTCGACAACTGTAAATTACTGCATGTTTCGATCCATGGGAAATAATCAAGATTCAGACACTTTCAAATTCGAAGTTTCAACATTACTGCACCAGCCCTCACAATTAGGAAAACTTGCCTCAGCAAAAATCAGGTGGCATTAAAATAACGCCAATTGACGCCATGTTAAAAATTGCTGAGGTGAACTGATTATGCCACAGCATTTACCTCGTCAATTGCTGAATGCCGTGGCTAATTGTGAGGGTTGCTGCACGGACCGGATGCCTTCAGTATTAAGTATTGTATCATCTTACTATTTTCGAGCATGGTATCTTAAAAGAGATATCTCAAACTAGTCCAGTAAACAGAACAGAATTAGCATTCGTTCCAAATTATAAAATCTTAAGTATGCCAAAGTGTCAAAGAGATTTTTCTTCGCTTCCAGTACCAAATGATGACACGTGCAAAAAAAAAAATAAAATAAAAATACTACAAAACGAAGACGAACGATCCTCCGTACATGTACATTCACTTTCAGGCTAACTTTGCTCATTTCTCTTGTACTATAACAACCGACATAAGTTCAGTTTCTAGAAATCTTGAAACTTCTGAAACTTAGAAAGATTATATCTTGGTGTTTTTCAGTGTCTCTTTTTCGATCTTTTCGCTCAGATTCAAAATTCTGTAAACAAAATTACAACTCAATCGTCTTAGTAACAATGGACAAAAAGATCCTCTTGTCATTAGCTTACAATTATCGGACAATGGTGGGCGCCAAGATCCTTCAGGATCTCTCGTTTCAAGAAACTGACGCGTACCGGTGTACTGCAATAGAGTGTCCTGGTGACCAGCATCTTCTCTAGCCAAGTCGACGTACATCACGTTGCTCTGTACATTGCCTTGGCATACTTCTCTAGTAAAGTTGGAACGTTAATCCTCATTGATGATTGGATGCAGAGACGGCGTGCTGCATCCAATCAGAATGCGCATTACGTGGTAGTTGGTTTCCCAAGTTGGTGGCCCCCACTAAGAATGAGTTGTGTTGAATGCGCGGGGAAATTCTACCGAAAAGATACAGGAAGAGCACTTTTACGACCACTTCCGGTGTTTCTGATCAATTGAATCAGATTTTGGGACACGCTGCAAGGTCAAACGATAACGAATCGCCTCGCGTGTGTGCCGACTTGAGATTGAAGGGGAACAACTCCTGGTGGCAAAAAGTTTCTCGCCGTTAAAACTTCCACTAGGTGGCGCAGAGCAGTATTCCTCTGCCACCAGCCAAGAATGTCAAGGCAGCGTAGAGAGCTTCGCGATGTAGTTGTCTTGGCTGGTGAAGATGGGTGACCAGTGTCCCATTCCCTATCTTTACTGTAGGCGAACAGTGTTCCCCCATCTTTGCGCGAATGACGAAGAGTGTCCTACCTAGGTTAAAAGATACGACCTGGACACTCTCATCTTCATTTTATCCAGCCAATTTCTACGTTCCCATTTCGAACCTCCCTTGATTTATCTGACCCCTTCAGCGTTCAAAATCCGAGGTGTAAATTTCACCAGCTAACGACAGAAGAACCAATCAGAATGTACACATCGATTGCGAGTGAAGTCACATAGAGTGACATCATCCTCTATTAGCGGCGTCCTTCCTCCTAATATGGTGCCCACTAGTTAGGTCAGCCAATTAATAACGCTCTTGTGCGACCCATTTCGAATTTCAAATGTTTTCGAGGTCAGTGACGCCTGGTGTCTATTTATAAGTTATTTGAACATTGAAGGGTCCAGATCATTTGCGTACACTTCGCCATCCATAAGATGGCTTGCGAATCGTGTGTCTCCATTATCGCGGAGCGATATCCAGTACTTTACCGGATTCTGTTCGGCCTTCATCCGGCGGAGAACAGACCCGAGAAATCTGATAAATTACAGGTTTTCATACCACTTCTGAAACAGATATTGCCTGGGCTCACAAAATATTTTGGTATGTATAACTTTCGTATCATCCAAGAGGTGTGGTGGATCTGAAATTTTGAACAAGTAGTTCATCACTTGACTCGAAAATGGCGAGTTATGTTGGGGTTACGTCGGTAGACTTTAGCTGATTGGCTGACAAAGTCACGTGGTATTGATTTATGGAAATTCCCTCCTGCAGTTGCCGAAAGTAGGCTGAACATGGATACACACGATCCCAGGGTCAGTCTTACCGCGTATAGATGACCGAGATGGTTACAGGTTGGGGTCCAGATATATCAAGGGAAGTTCGAAGTGGTAACGTAGAAATTGGCTGGATAAAATGAAGATGGGACACTCTATGCTCACGGATACTCTTAGCCTCCACACCGGTACCCAGCAAACTTTAAAAACGGTGGGGAGTCAAAAGATTGAAAAGGTAGACGTTATTTGTCCCTTTACAAGGAGGTAAATAATAATACGGTGCAATGAATCGGTCGAGTTTTTTTTTATCTTTTCTGGCTGTTAGAAAATTACACACGTTTCCTAGGGGAGTTCGTGGCTATAGTTCACCCTTGTTATTCTATCATCACTCTACTGGAAAAGTAGTCGGTGCTGGGACTCTTCCGGAGATGAAACTAACTCTGTGGGAGAAAACACGATGTCGAGGCGGCGGGGAAACTTTTTCCAAGTGGCACCGTCTGTCTTCACGGGCCAACTGAGTTAAATTTAAGGAAGGGAAGGTTGGTACTGAAAGTCTATCAAACAATCAGTTAGATTATTCACCAATCTCATTTTGAATGGATGGATGGATGTACTTGGGCACTCCATCGCACCGCGATGGGCACAGGTCGTGCGAACACGCCGTGCAACCCGTTTCCCCCAACCCGCCCTACACATGATCCCTCGTAACAGTGTCACATAGACACTGTTTAATCCCCACATTCTTATTAAACAATATACCTTCTCTTAATTCCCATAACTATAGAAGTATCACATAATATTTCCATCTGTCAAGCCCCCTCATTCTCTCTTCTCGGATCGATTCTTAGTGGCAACTTTGATTAATTGATTGATTGAAATTGTAGTTTAAGGGCCGCTTCCCATTCGGATTTCGCGGCCCATCAACTCAATGTTTTATTTGGATTTCGCGGTACATTTCTTTGTTTTCTTTTAATATCTTTTTCAGCGCTAAATATATAAATAAATAAATGAATAAATAAATAAATAAATAATGATAGATAACAATGATAGATTAGCAGGAGATATAAATAGAAGTAAATAAGAGTCGCTATGTACAAGTTCGTAAGTCTCTTTCGGGTTTTTTTGGTTAAGCTATACTAGTAAATATGAGTTCACTGTAGGTCTAATCGCGTGGATGATTCCTTTGTCTTGGTACCCCTTTGTACGCACAAAGCCGTCCAGAAAAAACTGGGAGAACCATGGGCGTCTTCAGGATTTTCTAATCGACTTCCCTAACGACGCCCTTGGGAACAGGGTGGGTTCTTCCAGAAATCTGTGCCTGTAACAATTGCTTGGAGTGTGTATTGGGGCACAGGACGGCAGGTCTACGTCCTATATTGTGTGAAAGTCAAAGGATGATATTCTGTGTTGTGGCGTCATTTCGGTGTCATATATAGCGTGTCTGTGTGGCTTAGGATTTGGTATTCTGGTTGTCCAGTTCGGTGGGGTAGCGTGTCTGGCGTGGTACAGGGTCGAGTATTCTGGACGTTCTTGTGGACCGACGATGATGATCTTCATCATGTTCATCTCCATTTGGTGCTGTTTCATAATATTTGTCGTCATAGGTGTTCTGTTTCGTGGCTGGTCTTACTCGTGTGTTGTCTTCAGTGTGCTGTGCCTGTATTACAAAGAATAGAAGAGTTTGTAGTTTCTTGTTTTCTGGTGTTATTTTTTGCCATCGACTGGCGCTATCGTGATCTAAGTCACACATGATCAATAGCAATAAATAATTAGGTACTAAATATTATAAATAAAAATATTATTATAGTTAAAGCCGATTGTGAATGTTTGATATAACCTCCAGTCTTCTGCCCCTGCATGAAAACCGGACGGTTAACATTCGTTAACGAGGGTTGGAAATGAGGGAACACAATTTGGTCAGAGCTCGTTATTAGGAGCTTTTAATTTGATCAGTGAATTTGTCTATGTTATTGCTATGGCATTTTGATTGGTTAGTGTCCAAATTTGATCAGTCATTTATGATCACTGACCCTTATTTCCGCCCCTGTAAAATAGTTTTGACTCTAAGCGTGCTACATTTATTCAAATTTGGTCCTAGGTTTATTGGTGTCTTGGAGTAACCATATAGTATTAAATGGTAGAGTGATAGTCAGTCGATTTGATGTAAGCTAGTAAGGTGGAGTATACTTTGTTTGTAAGAGGTGGTTTAGGATTTAATATAGAAGCCAACGACAGAGGGACATTTAAGTTTTTGAGTTCGTTTTCCAGTGTTCGGCGATAGAGGTCATGTTTTGGGCATTTGAGTATAAAATGTTCTATCGTTTCTTCTTCGTTGTTGGATGAAGTGCATAGTGGTGATGTGTTTTTTATTAGCTTAGATAAGTGAGATTTTAGTCCTGTTTTGCCTAGTCTTAATCTTGTGATGATGCGGTCGTCACGTTTACTGTCTAGCTGGAATCCAAAACTCCTTCTTTTCCCCTTATCTAGAATACTATGTAGCCATCTACCTCGGTTTTCTTCGTTCCATTCCTTCTCCCATTTACTATCTATTCTGGTTTTAATGATAGAATTCAGTTCTTTGGTTCCTAGTCCTATATGCACGTCAGGTGTAGTTTTGGTGAGGCTGTCTTTGGCTGTCCTATCGGCGGATTCATTTCCCCTAACGTCCACGTGGGCGGGTATCCAAGCTAAAATGGCGTCAATGTCATTGTCTCGTATTTGTGTACATAAAATTTCTATTTCGTGTATGAGGTCAGGTCTGCTGTCGGATTTGGAGTTCTTTATAGATACCAGTCCGCTTAAGGAATCACTAAGAATAACGGTGGAAACAGGTCGGTTCTGAAGAACCCATTCGAGAGCCTTGATTATGGCGACTAATTCAGTGGTGTATACAGACATATTGTCTGGTAGTTTGAAACCTTCGTGAATGTCAAGTTCTGGTATAACGAATGCAGAACCTGTATTGTGACTTGTTTTTTTGGAGCCGTCTGTATATATTTTCAAGCGATTTTTCCAATGTGTGTCAATATATTCGAGGGCAGTGACCCTTATATGCTCTGGGTTGTCCTGTTTGGTGATGTAGCCATGTATATTCGTGTCCACGTGTGGTGTGATTAGTTGCCATGGTGGTCTATTGACCTTGTCAGTGTCAGAGATACAAGAGATAGGGATGTCGTGTTCTTGGAATAGCCGTTCTATCGTGTAACCGAATGGTGCGGAGTCTTTTTCCCATTTCCTTTTTAGGAATTCGTATTCGGTTTTTGGGCCAAAAATTTTGTGGCATGGGTGGTGTTCGCCCTTGGCTATTGTTTTCCCTGCATATTTCATTGACAGCTCTTCTCGTCTTAAATGTAAGGGTTTTTCATTAGTTTCTATTTGTAGACTACATAATGGAGTTCCTTTGAACGCCCCGGTGGCTATTTTTAATGCCGAATACCGAATGCTGTCTATTCTTTTCAAATGGGTCTTGCATGCTGATTGGTAAGCGATTGAACCATAGTCTATTTTGGATCTGATGAGTGTTTGATATAATTTGATTAAGCTATGTTTATTGGCCCCCCAATTGGTACCCGATACGCACCTCATAAGGTTCAGGTCCTTGTTACACCGAATAATTAATTGGTCGATGTGGTCTTTCCAAGTGAGTTTTCGGTCGAAGATCATTCCTAGGTATTTGACACTAATCTTAAACTCGATTTTCTGGCCTCCTAGTGATAGCGTGATGTCTGTGTTTTGTTTATTTGAGAATAGCACACCGGTAGTTTTGACAGCTGAAAATTTGAATCCCCATTTATCGGCCCAGTCGCTGACTGTATTTAGTATCTTTTGCATTATACTTGTTATTTTTTTTATCGAGCCAGCAGATTTCCACATGGCAGCATCGTCAGCATCAAAAGTGATTGTTCAATTTCAGGATGTTTTGTGTCAATTTCGTTGGCCAGGCCATTAATCAGGGTGTTAAAAAGGGTGGGGCTTATGACGCTGCCCTGTGGGGTGCCGTTATCTAGCTGGTGGTCCATGGATATGGTGTTACCAATACGAACTTTGAAGTTTCGGTCATGAAGAAATTTTTTATCCAGTGTTGTATCCTGCCCTTAATTCCTAGGTTGTTTAATTGGGTGATAATCCCGTCCTGCCATACAAGGTCAAATGCCTTTTCTATATCCAAGAAAATGCCTAATGTATATTGGTGTTTGGCATTACCCTTTTTGATTGAGTGTTGGAGTCTGGCTATGTGGTCTAAAGTACTTCTTTTTTTTCCGAAAACCGCTTTGTGTTTTGTTTAACAAGTGGTTGCTTTCCAGGTGATATTCAAGTCTGTTTTTGACCATGGTTTCCATAATTTTGCATAAATTTGACGTGAGTGAGATCGGCCTATATGACTTACCATCTGATGGGTCTTTACCAGGTTTTGGTATTGGGATAACAATAGATGATTTCCATTTGTTCGGGAGTTGCTTGGTCTTCCAGCTCACATTAATTAGTTTTAGGATTAGTTTCTGAGTGGTGTTTGGTAGGTGCTTTAGGATTGTATACCCTAGTTTGTCTTCGCCGGGTGAACTTTCTTTTTTAGAGTGTAAAGCTTTTCTGTATTCATTGATATTAAAGTCTCCGTTAAGGTAGTTTTCTATATAATCATTTGTGTCATTTTCCAGGATCGTTTCTTGTTTGATTTTTCTGAATTCTGGTTTCAGGTTGCTATCGCTACTGTTTGATGCGAATGATTCAGCAAGATATTCTGCCTTTTCGAGATTAGTTCTCTTTGTTTTGTTTAGTACGGGTATTGTGTTAGTTGCTTTCCCTTGAATGCTTTTTATTTTATTCCATACTTTCTTTGAGTTAGTTTTCGTATCTATAGTGTTGCAGAAATCTTCCCAGCATCTTGATTTGGCTTCTTTGACGCTTTTTTTCTGCTATTGTTTTCAGTTCCTTATATATTTCATGATCACTCTGGAGCCGGCTTTTTTTGAATTTTCTGAGTGCTTTTTTCTTTGCTGCGATGTTCTTTCCACACTCTTGGTCCCACCAAGGCACTGGATTTTTGTTGGGTCGCTTATTCGTAACTGGAATATGTTTTTGTGCTATGTTTAGAAGTTTGCTGGTTATATTTTCATTGAAAGTCTCTATATCATTACTAACTATATCGTCATGTATTAGACTTTGGCAATCGTTTTGGAAGCTTTTCCAGTCTGCCTTGGAGTATTGGAAGCGTGGGAGAGGGTCTGTCTGTTCAAAATCTGGTTTCATGCTAAATTTAGTCAGGATTGGAAAGTGGTCGCTGTCTAGTGTATCTGGTAGGACTGCCCATTCTGATTTAACTGCTAGTTCGGGAGAGACTATTGTTAGGTCAATTGCAGTGAGTTTACCGGTTCGCATATCTATTCTAGTCCCTTCTCCCGAGTTCAGGAATACGAGGTTATTATCATCTAACCATTTTTCTACTGATTTACCCCTATCATCTGACGTGGTGCAGGTTTCGTCCCAGATTGGATTATGCACTCAAAATAAAATTCCGTTTACTCGAACGGAAAAAATCCGTCCCCAGGGAATCAAGGGAATATTCCGTTATTGTAACGGATTCTTATTTTTTAACGGATTCAACGGATTTTATTATCCGTTAAATTTAACGGAAAAGTCCGTCCCCAGGGAATCGAGGGAATATTCCGTTATTGTAACGGATTCTTATTTTTTAACGGATTGAACGGATTTTATTATCCGTTAAATTTAACGGAAAAGTCCGTTCCCAGGGAAACAAGGGAATATTCCGTTATTGTAACGGATTCTTATTTTTTAACGGATTCAACGGATTTTATTATCCGTTAAATTTAACGGAAAAGTCCGTCCCCAGGGAATCGAGGGAATATTCCGTTATTGTAACGGATTCTTATTTTTTAACGGATTCAACGGATTTTATTATCCGTTAAATTTAACGGAAAATTCCGTCTATAGGTAATCAAGGGAACAGTCAGTTAATATAATGCAAAAAACATGTACAAAGACACAATAAACATACTCGACATAATATCATATATTTTGATTAGACGGACTATCCATTTTACGGATAAAGGAGAAGACACCCTGTAAATTTGGCGTTTAGATCCTAAACATAAATCTAAACCCAAATTTTGTCCGTTTAAATTCCAACATGTTTAGAAATATTGTGCTTAGACCATAAACACATAGCTAAACATGTTTAGAAAGTTTGTATTTAGAGCCTAAACACAAGCTAAACATGTTTAGCAATATTGTGTTTAGACCCTAAACACAATGC
Source organism: Hanleya hanleyi (assembly GCA_036873755.1). Taxonomy (NCBI): domain Eukaryota; kingdom Metazoa; phylum Mollusca; class Polyplacophora; order Lepidopleurida; family Hanleyidae; genus Hanleya; species Hanleya hanleyi. The sequence continues at coordinate 55,838 of JAVTVY010014375.1, forward strand.
TAACATGTTTAGGATTATTGTGTTTAGATCCTAAACACAAAGCTAAACATGTTTAGGAATGTTGTGTTTAGACCATAAACACAAAGTTAAACACGTTTAGAAATATTGTGCTTAGAGCCCGCCTAAACACATAGCTAAACATGTTTAGGAAGATTGTGATTAGACCCTAATCACAAAGCTGAACATGTTTAGGAATATTGTGTTTAGAATCTAGACACAGTTAAACATAACCGTAAAGTAACAGAAAACTAGACACAAAATTTGTCCACTTTTTTTAACATGTTTAAATGCATACATGTTTAAATTCATTACATATCATGGATTTAAACACAAATTTTGTGTCCTGTCTGTGAACATGTTTCAGTACAAAAATATTCTCCCTGCATGCTGGTTTGCTGTGTAATACACTCGGACTCAACAATTGTATGTCGGAAGTGAACTGGCCTTCATTCTGATGTCAACGGTGGTATATTCCCAATATGACTTTCGATGCCTGCTGATATGTGATATCCAATAGAAACACCATACATTTCACAAATCAGATGATGAGTATCCAGGAACAGCAAAACATAAATTGATGGAGAGAAAATAGCTGCAATCTGATGAATTCACAATTTTGCATGGACTACAAGTTGTAAGATATAGGTGTTGTTGCTTATTCCTGGATATTCACAATCCTCAATGAAAAAATCTAACAATAAATGAAAGGAATAATAGTAAAGTTCTCAGTTAGTTGACTTTTATTGTCAATTAGTGCACTGCTACCATGATCATCACACCCGCGCCACTGATATTGGAATTTCGTGAAATGAACTTTCATCGTAACAAGAACGGAAGCTCAAGCGATCCCAAGATCATATGCCCATGAACAAACATAGTGAGCTAGCAATGTGGTTACTCCTCAGATGGGAAAAGTGGCCACACAATAGGAAAATGCATGTCCTTTCCGTGGTGTCAGAATGCCCCCGAAATCATGGAATGCACATGGGCAAAAATTATGTACATTCAAAGTACTGAATAAATCTATATAGACAGTGTACCTTCATTCAAGAATTGTATTGGGTTCCAAGTTCTATAAGGAAAGTTCCAATCGATTTCAGGTGTATGTTGTAGCCAACAATTCAACAAAAGTTAATACTTCATTTAAACTTAGGAACAAGAGCTGCATGGCATTCGTGATTTCACTTCCACCTGATATTTCCAACACTGAAACTGTTGTTGACAGTTCAGCCATCTGTGAGGGTGATTAATATCAACGACTCTGGCTCCTCAGGCTCTTGGTATTGAAGTCCCACTTGACTCTTTCAGCTGTGAAACAACAGAGAAGCAACATTAATAAAAATTCGAGTGACAGAAGTCCCCAAAGATTGACAATTGTAATTTGACCCCAGGATGTGAATGGGTATGAATGGTGGTGCCCCCCCCCGGTGGTCAGACTGTCATAAACATGAAGCTACGCTATCCTATAGAAACCCCTCGGCTCTGAACCCCAGCTATTATAATGCAAGGTTGTCTCTACCAATTGATTGGCTTGTGGGAAGAAATATTTACCCCTGGTATTGTAAGTCTACTTTCTTTGAAAAAAAAAAAAAGTTTTCCTCCCATTAAATTAATTTGTTTCTGGAATAAATTGAAAGAGCTGTGTCGATGTCTCACCAAAACAACAGTACACATGGCTAGATAAATACAGTACATGTATACTAAATGGCACATGTATGTCATTTTCAAAACAGATTTGCAAGCATTCTTCGCATTGTCGAAGAGAATAAATCAATAAATCAGTCATCCAATCAATAAATAAATGTGATAGTATACTAACATGATATAGAAATAATATGCAAACTTAACATAAGAATTAGTGGATTTTATTAGACAAGGGGCATAACTCTGCAAAATACTTTCTGACACGACTCATTTTCGATAGGCATCTAGTTCAGGTCAAGAGAAACAACTGTATCACGTTAGGATGTTGTATATTGAACGGTTCTGAAATTATCACAATAACAAATCATAAATGGATTTTTATTTGTAAAAAGGGGCATAACTCTGCAAAATATTGTCCGAGGTGACTCATTTTCGATAGGCTTCTCAGGGTACGAATTATAAAATGTTCAGGGCAGCCATTTCAAGGCCACTTTGGCCTTGCTGGCATCTAATTACCTATAATTTGCAAAGGGGCACCAAGGCAAACAGGGAGGGCATAGAAAGCCATTGGCTTGTGCATGGCCTTGGGTGTAATTCGCACCCTGGCGCGAAATACACCCAAGGCCATGCACAAGCCAATGGCATTGTATGCCCTCCCTGTTTGCCTTGGTGCCCCTTTGCAAATTCTAGGTAATTAGATGCCAGCAAGGCCAAAGTGGCCTTGAAATGGCTGCCCTTAACATTTTATAGCTGCATGGGCAAGCTATACAAAGAACTGGAAGACAAGGAATGCCAGTATTTTTAACTCCAAATGAAAGGTTCTTTGGGGATCTAAAGTTATAAATCAAACAAAAGAAGTTGAGATTTCTCATTAACAGTACTTCCTTTCTGCAAATAAAATCTGTAGTGATGCAGGAACTCTTCTGTTCGAGTGAGGTGTTCCAGTACAGCGTAGCTTTTCATTCTGGCATCTTCCTTCTATAAAAATATTAATATATTATATAAATAGGCATACATGTATCATATTGTGTGTCATATTACCAGTATTGTTTGATTACAATCATGTGAATGTACAAGGGAGTATGAAACACTTACAGTTTAACACCATTACTGTATTCGATGGATTATTTAATTAATATATGTACTTCAAGCTTTCCAAATATATATGGCATAAAATTGTAAAACAGAAATGTCAAAAAGGGTTGTCACTTTCACTGACCCAGAACACATCCTTCGTGATTATATCTCCCATACATTTAAAGAACAGAGATTATAGACCTATACTTGTTTATACATGCATTTGAAGTTTTGATAAATCATATACCGTTACTCTAACACTAATTACAGTGGGATTTAAAAGTTGCCAACAAGAGGCAAGAGGTGCACTTGAATGGCTGTTGGTAAATTTGAGTAAGAATTAGGCCCCCCTCAGCCCCACAACCCACCCCACTCTGAGATGTTTGAATCCCCCGTATGCTCTGATGCACCCCCCCTCCCCCTTCCCCCCAACAAACTGAGTTATTACTTTGTGGATCGCCTACTCAGGAAATCATACAAACCTTCAACAGAAGCCTGTGGCAGAAGGAAAACCGGCACTTTTCAGTTTGATCTGTAATATCAACATAGAGACACCCCATAGTCTATCCACAGGTACAGAGGAGTCTTCGAAGTTCTAGTCAAAATCCTGAAAATAGTTGCATGCAGGCAGTTTTACTATAGTGAGTAGTTTGTCATTGACAGAGCGAACAAATTCATTCTGACCCCCTCGACCAGCACTGCAACTTTGTAAGAATTTTGGCAGAATGTGACCAAGGTCCACAGTGTCCTTATTCCTATGAATTGGGCTCTCATTACGGCAAAAAAAAAGAGAACTGTTGACATTAGAACCTTGATTTTTGGCATGAATGTGCATTAGGGGACTGTTACCAGCAAGTTCTGAACTGACCTACTCTTGATGGCAATTTAAAATCACTGCTGATTCTGACTTGGGCAGTTCCCAACTTAATATAGGCAGGATTCAACTGGGGGTTGGGGAGAGGGATTTCCAAGAGTTTAACTGGCGTCCAAATGCCTACTCTTCGTACATGTCGTAGGTCCTGTGATATTAGTCACACTGCCAGGTTAAAGAAAATGAACAGAGCAAATTGAAAAAGTTAATAGTACCTGTACTATAGTACTAAACTATTTCAAACTGTTAAACTAATTCGCCACTATCTGTTAGAAAGTTCACCGAAGCTTCTTACCGAGGTTGTTATAAAACTACCTTTATTTATCTCCAGTACAGAAGAGCAGCTACGGTAATAACTCATGTGCCTGAAAAGCATAAACTACATGTGTACTGCAAAAAAAATGTGTACGGTACAGGGAAATCCAACAAATCAAGTGTACCGGTCACCACCATGGTTTGTCTGTCCTTGGGTGTCTTCGTAGATATTTCTGATGTTAATAAAAATATAAATATCTTTCTTTTTTTCCGGAATATAATTATTTCAAAATTTTCATACGAATGAACAATGCATTTATGAATGGCAATGAAGCAAAGACTACGGTCAAATAAAAAATACCTCCCCCCCCCCAACCACCTCACCACCGCAATTCATGTTAATATAAATATTTTTTCTTTTCCCGAATATAACTATTTCCCAAATTTTCATACACAATGATGAGCAATGACAGTGCCCACATCTGAACAATTACACATGCCGAATGAACAATACATTTATAAAAGACAATGAAGCAAAAACTACGATGAAATACGCCCCCCCCCCCCACCACCACCCCAACGTCATCAGTCATCCCAAGTCTAGTCCGACACGCAGCCCCTACAAGATATTTTATAATACTGATTTCTATTGAATGTAGGGTCTGCCAGTTTAACCGGCAAAATCTTCTAGCTGTCAGACCGTCCCCGAACGTGGAGGATGTAGCGGTAGTGAGTTTAAACATGGCGGAAAATTTGTCTTCTCGGTTCAGGAAAGCTTTGAAAAGTCCGAGATTTAACTTAAAAGGTGGGTTTCATTATTATGAGTTGAGAAAATGGCGTATAAAATATCGTTTTTTGACTGCCGGACATTTCGGTCCGGCAGCTAAGTCGATTTTGCCGGTTAAACGGGTAGAGTTAAACGGGCAGACCCTACATTCAATAGAAATCAGTATTATAAAATATCTTGTAGGGGCTGCAACAGGGCTTCGTGTTTAGAATTAGTGCGTGAGCTAAAAATAGCTCACGTCAAAATATTTAGGAGAGGGTATTTAAAAGTCAGGGGAGTGATTGCAATATAATACAATATAAAATGTGACAGTTTATGTGAGCTAAAATCACTCTCGTGACATGAATTTACGCGAGTGTTTGCGTGCAGGTGAGCTATCACTCGCGCTAAACACGAAGCCCTGCTGCAATCGGACTATTCCAATTAAGTCATGATGCGACACCATACAGTTCAATGCATCAAGGCAACACACCTCCCCCGCCCTCCCCCACCCACCCCCCCCCCACCGCCACCATCGTGATAAAAAAAACACGTTTGCCAAATTTACTTGTTCATTTTACCTTCGAAGATTGTAGGTCAATGCCTACTCGGTCGCGACCAAAACGACATGATGTCTAACTTATATAAAGCATAGGGTTATATATAGAGACCCCATATTTCGACACTTCACCCTAATATCACCGCCCACTGTCACATCCCCAAAAACTTTTGTTTTGCGGGCCTGTGGTCTCACATCAAATTCAACGGCTAATAAAATGAGTGATACAGAAATAAAACTGTACATGTCTGTCATAAATAACATCGATGAGACAAGATTCTTACCTTGCTGTTCAACATTTTACCGTTCAACATCCACTGACTGTCGTCTTGCAGAAGTGACCGTTTGGCGTTTCGCGCGCGCGCAAATGTGTGACGTCAGACGAGACATGTGTTGTATTACTGCGCGGATTGTATTACACTGCACACAAAAGAATCCGTCGTCGATGTTTATACGACTTCACAAAACTATTTCAAAACTAAAGCTCAACGATGAAATCATGTATTTGAACGCTTTTATGCGTATTTTCACATACTTTAGGACAAGCAGCTAACGAATGAAGTCATAAACACTGCCTAAGGTGGGTTCACGGAAAGAGCAACGGATTATTCCGTCAGGGCAATACAACAAAGGAATATTCACCTACATTAACGAATTATTTCCGTTAATAGGATGGATTAATCCGTTGAAACTACCGAACGGATAATACGTTGTTGTAACGGATTATTCCGTCATGAGAATACAGCAACGGAATATTCCGTTGATGTAACGGATGAGTCCGTCAGTGCAATACAACAACGGAAGATTCCCTTACTATAACGTACTATTTCCGTTTATACAACGGATTAATCCGTTAAAACTACCTAACGGATAGTAATACGTTAAATTTTAACGGATTATTATTTTGAGTGTACAAATTACCCCACCTGATTTGTAAAATGCGAAACGAGGTTATAAAATGACCATTTTCCACCGGTCAACGGGTTAATGCAGTTTTTCTCGTTACCGGGGATACGGTTGGACGATATGCGTCCCAGATTGATGAGAAATTACATCATAGTTCGATCTAAAGAGGGTCGGAAAATCTCGTTTCGCAAATTACAAATTACCCCCACCTGATTTGTAAAATGCGAAACCGTT